>CM076569.1:466456909-466636737 GCA_034641835.2 Pinus albicaulis
ATAATGAGATGAAATTCCATAAACATATCTGAACATGAGATGGGCTTAAGATAATAAGAATCCGTACATGTCCATAGCTTTCAAAACATGACATCCCATAGAACTTAATATAGAAGAAACATGGATGAAGTTGAAAATGAAACAACATATCATGACTGAGCCATATTTAAAGCGCTAGACAGGTTCAACATGAGTATCGATTGTGATAAATTCATACCAGAACCAGTGAGCCACTCACATTCCAGAGCATGATACAAAAAGGATGGAAATAGTGAAATTTGTCGTTGAGACCCAACGGGCTCCTCACATTTGTATTAAAACTTCAACAAAATGCATACAAGAAACTCTTTCACAGCCAATTCTTCAGAAAATCTGGAACCTGTTTTTCTCTTCGGTTCTTGCTTATATAGAAGCCTCAGAAACATGAGCGAGAAGATATTTTTGGGAAAAATATCTTCCTCGCGTGCTGGAAATCAGTTTGAGGTCTCCATCAAAAATAACCAAAATCATGATGAGGAATAGGGGCATCTCATCATTGAAATTTAGGCTCACGGCCGTTTTAAATAAAAATATTAAACAACAGTCTCTGATAGAAAGTGAAATGCAAGAGTAGAAGGTGAATTCCACCCGAAATTTGAAAGTAACAAACTAAAATGGAAGTAAAAGGCCACTAGGGCTGAATCAGGAATTGACGATATTCACTGATGAGGTGGATTTGAGGCGGTCGCTGTCACGGATGGCAGAATGTTGGCTGAGAGGAATCGATTTGCCTCTGATGTGGTGGTGGAGGATTTTCTGCCTGTAGATCTTTATGATTTTCTTTAATTATGATTTAATTTTAGGATAAGACACCATAATGCGATCTGCTTGAAATCTAGGTATCATCTTCAATCTTGTTTACGCTGTAGGGAACCCGTACTGATACTAGAACACTGTAGCCTTACTCTCTAGCGTCTGAATCCGACGTGATTTATTAGATTTCATTCAATTCATCACTTCTGCCTTACACTGTCTGATAAACTCATCGAAATCGAGGGAGTAAATGAAGGAATATTTGAAAGCGTACAGGAGAATGGTGAAAACGGGAGAAGAAATGATAATTAGTGTAAATCCCAGAGTTTTAAGTCTCGGGAAAATACAAATGAAATGGGTCGAACGCATGGAATTAAGACTTTGATGGTGGGACCCGGTTAAGGCAGAGGGCGATTCAATGTGAGTCATCGAATCTCAGGAGGATATCGACGGTTGGGATCATCTGATGGATTTAATGGGGACATCTGATGAAGAGAAATGGTGAAATGCACGATACATTGTAGGCCATAGATCTGGATCAAATGGATGGTCACGATTAGATCGGCAGATCGCAATCGGAAGGGACAGAGGGTAAAACTTTTAGAACTTGCGATTGGCGATGCACGATTGAGCGTCAGCCGTCCGATTTGGGACGAGATCGACAGCAGAGATTAAATCAGCGGGGAGGAAGTTTGGCGCAATGAGCCGCAGCGATGAAAACTGGACTATTGGATCTCGAGAGATCAATGGTTGTGATCGGATCGGAGGATCGTAGATCTGGAGGAACGGAAGGTGGCACAATCTGAAAATTGCGATTGCAATCGGAGCGGGGAAGCGAGGGTCGTCGGATAAAAAGGGAAATCGACGGCGGGGATATCAATCGGAGGATCGCAATCGCAAAAGGGCGGAGGGTAGCACCGTTTATTATTTTCGATTAGCGATCGGGCGACGGTGCGGTGACCGTCGGATCGGAATGAGAATCAATAGTGGAGATTATTCCCAAGAATCACAGAACAATGTCATCGCATCGGAGTTTTTCTTCGTTTAACACAGAAATGTGCTTCCGTCCGCTTCTCCGATTGTGATAAGTGCCTGGGCCTTAAGCGCTTGGTCTCAGGCGCGGGGCATATAGAGGGGAAGTGGTTAAGGGGGCTGGCCGAAAGGGGCTAGGCCTGATATATGAAGGAAAGTGGGTTTTTTTCCTATTTTTAATGCATTTTAGGGCCAAAGGAGGCATTCGGTAAAGGGAATAAGGGGTTTTAAGCCAAACAAAGGTAATTTAAAAGGTTTAAAAGGGGATTTGGGATGATTTACAGGATAAGTGGGGAAATTAGAAGGGGAAGAAGAATGATGAAGACAGAGGCTTAGAGGGAATGAAATAAGAGGGAAAAGGCCTTTTTGGTCATTATTCTTCACGAACAGAGGGGCTTCAAAACTGGGAACAACAGTGAGGATTCCCCAAAGGACAAAAGCACAAGGAGGCTTCGAGGATGATGTGTTTTCAGAGGGGATGCATTCCTTGAAAGCTCAAAGACAGTTTGACCCCTTGTTTACTTGTCAAAAAATTAATAGGGGGCTAACATGATCAACAACAGGGAAAGAGAAAAGCTATGATATTTCTGTGAATCACTGCACACCAATTGAATAGGTGTAATGAGAAGGGGTGTGAACTGTGCATTGTTCAAGTGACCAATGAATTAGAGGCCGATAAATAACGAATTGAAGAACACCTAATAATAAATCAATTCAGTGATGCATTCCCCAAAGAGATCCCAATGATATTTCCAAGGAGGGAAATTGACTTTTCAATTGAATTACTATTGGGATCAACACCAATATCCAAAGCTCCATACTGAATGAGTACACCAAAGCTAGTGGAGTTAAAATTGCAACTAAAATAAATGGTGGACAAAGGATACATTTGACCCAACATGCCACCCTAGGGAGAGCCTATATTATTCATGAAGAAGAAGGACGATACATTGAGGGTGTGTATAGATTATACATAGCTCAATAAATCCACCATCAAGAACATATATCCTTTTCCAAGGATTGACGATTTTTTTGATCAACTAATGGGAGTTGTGGTCTTGTCGAAGGTATATTTATTGCCTGGGTACCATCAGGTAAGCATCAAAGATAAATCCATTCATAAAAAAAAACTTTCACTATGAATTTATGGTTGTGCCATTTGGGATCACAAACACCCAAGCAACATTTATGTGTTTAATGGACATTTTTTTTAAATCCATATTTGGACAATTTTGTGCTAGTTTTTGTCAATGACATATTGGTTGATTCAAAAACCAAGGAGGAGCATGACAACCATTTAACAACAGTACTGGAAGTGTCATGAGAGCACAAGCTCGGCAAGTGTGACTTTTTCTAATCACAGGTTCAGTATTTGGGGCAAATTGACTCCAAAGAAAGAGTAGCAGTAGATCTGGAGAAGATTAAAGCCATTATGGAGTGGCCTACTCCTTAGAACGTGATTGCAGTAAGATCCTTCATGGGATTGGCCAGTTATCACCATAGATTCATTTGCAATTTCTCAAATATTGGACATCTTTAGATGAGTATGCACTTTAACCACATTGTCATTGTTAAATTTCATGAAAATAGGGCTAGCATGTCCTATTAGGAAAAATATATGCCCTCAAGTGAAAATGCATGTTGAATGCATGGAATGGTTTTTGTACATTTTAAGGAAGAATATTCACACCTTGTTAAGGATAAATGCACACTTTTACTATAAAAATGCATGCCTTTGACATAATGTGAAAACATGTAATGATGTAAACATCAGTTAATTTTTCATTAGAAATTGAATGGTTTCATGTGAAGAAGATTGAAAATGAATGGTAATCTCATTTGAGATGATGATACTAGTATGGCATGGCTTGTAACAAATTACCTTGTAAATGCATATAAATGCATAAAGGAAAAAATGCATATATAAAATTGCATGAAAACATGGCATGATGAAAAATACATGCTTTAGGAATAAAAATACATGTCTTGTGTTGGTAATGTGATGTTGACATATGAAATTACATGAAAACAAGGTATCAAGGAAAATGCATGCCTTAAGTTGAAAATACATGCCGAGTCCATAGGATTGCATGTTTACATAGTAAGGATGAATACACACATCATCTTAATGAAAAATGAACCACTGCAATATGACGAGAATTAAAGCTCTTGTGCTATAAAAAGGCACGCCCTTCACATGTTTTGCAACCCTATGATGGTCTAAATCCTAAATGGTTCTTCCCTAGCCCATACGTCAATGGTTTTCATAGGAAGATGAATCAAAATGGATATTGATCCATTATGTATGGTTTATGCTAATATGGCATATCATGTAAAAAATTGAACCTATGTTTGACAAGTTGTTTGGAAACATGCTTCGGTAGTTAACCTCATATGTTGAGTTCTTGCAAATTTTAGGAATTCCATTGCTTCAAACCAGAATTCAGAGTAATATGGCCATGCTATATTTTTAGTGTTAAACCTTAATGAAAATGATTGAAGATTATTTCAAATTCTTCTTTAATCATGAATACAAAGGTAGATTATATTCCTTTGATATTTGTAATTCATTTGTTTAATAAGTATGCTATAATGGTGGATTATGTATGTGAGTTATAATGGTGGATTCTATTACCTTACTGTGGAAATAAGGGTTAAAATCAAGAAAGATGGGTTAAAATATGCATTGTTACATTTATAACATGAAATTATTTAAAATTTATTTGAATTTGAGTTATATACACATGCACCACCATTTTCATCTCATTTTCAATATGTTTGGGTAAAACATAAATGGCCAGTCCACATAAGAGTTTTTGATTTTATCTTCCTTACATATTATTGGATGGTAGCTCAACATTTCTTAACTGCGAAAAATATTGAGAAACCTTCCATGACTGCAACCTTGATCCGAATGGAAAGTGGCTTACACCAATGGTATTCATCCACCCATGGTATTTATCCACCCATTGTATTGTAAGTGACATTTGTCGTGGTATTCATTCACCCATGGTATTCATCCATACATGGAATTTACCCATGGTATTGTAAATGGCATCCAACCATGGTATTCATCAGCCATGGTATTCATCCACCCATGGTATTGTAAGTGACATCTTCCCATGGTATTCATTCACCCATAGTATTCATTAACCCATGGTATTTACCCACCGATGGAATTTACCTGTGATATTGTAACTAAAAAATGCTATAAGTAACAAGTCACATCTCATAAAAGGACAGATTTTCCACCACAATGTAGCTTCTACAATTATTCTTTGTTTTAATAAACAAATTTCTTTATGGTTTTATTTACTATGGGTTCTCTCCTTTTCCTAGTGTTGAGGAGGTAAATCCCCTCTGCGGACAGAGGCGATCCCTACTAGCCCAGCAGGGGTCTAGCAACAATCACGAAATGTTACGACGCAAGTTCCTAGTTACGAATGAAAAGACTAAAGATAGAAGCCTACCTGGAATCCAATGCTACGATCTGAAGAAGAGAGCGTTCCCGTTCCTCAGCCTCGGCAGATCACGATCCTCCACGATCTCCATGGATGGACACCTGCACATGCAAGAAACAAACAGATACAAGCATAAAATCCAGCATACGCAACTAAATATCAGTCAGAAAGGATATTACTCATATTAACATAATCGAAAATAGAGTGGAACCATAATCGTAATCATTCATTAAATAACAATCGAAAGATATTACAACCAATGTTCTGACGTCGTGGTCTCCTTCGGATGGGTCTCCAGTCGTTCACGTCTCGCAAAGCTCGCCAGGGAAAGGGCAAACCTCTCCAGAGTCTCTCGACGATAGTCTCCTTACTTGAGTCGGCCTTAAGGGAAGAAAGAGGGCTCTTACAACACAAAGGCTCTTGGGAATTTGGAGATTCAAAGCTTAGGCACTTCAAGACTAGCTTGCAATGGAATTGAGCAGGATTTTATAGATGGGGAAGGGGGGAGTTGGGATCCCTATTATTGTGGGATTGGCCCTATCAACAAGTAAGGTTCCATGGGAGGTGGCAAACCACTTCCCTTCCATGGAATTCCCGCAGCCAAACCTCCCAACTCAAGATAGGCAATGGTTTATGAGTTTGTTGAAACACAACTTCCGCCATCTTTATTTAAAAAACACTCCTTAAATTGGCTGGCGCGACTACTGCTCTGGGACAGAGCGCCAGTTGGCGCGGCCTCTTTGTAGGATTTTCCCCATTGGCGCGAGTGTTGAACTGTCTGCCCGCGCCAATGCAAAAGGAGATGTTTTTCATGATTTTTGCAAGGAGATGTCTTTAGGGCAATTGAAGCTCATGCTTAGAGGGATGCATTGATGATGTTTTCAAGGCATGACAATGTTCACAGGTCACCAAATGGGTCCTCCATTGTGCGTGACGGGGAATGGCAGGGACGGTGACAAATTACTGTGTAACAGATGCCCCCTAAAGTATGAGGCCCGAGAGAGAGAGAGAGAGGTGAAATGATTTACGAGAACATGTTCAACTGAAGGCCCGCCGTCAGAAAACCTGCGCAGAAAAATACAACTGATATCTCAAGTACATGATGTATATGTGGTATGGGCGCAGCCATCCGAAACAGAGTACACTATAATCCGGATCCAGGGTATGGGCGCAACCATCCATCGAGGATCAAATAAATAGACTTAGGTATGGTCGCAGCCATCCAATCAACGAGTCATATACATAATGATAATAATCCACAATCGCAGCCTGGATTACAACAGACATAATCCAGGGTCTTGCGCTCCATCTCGACCCAAACAAGTACAAGTTCAAGCATGTGAATATGTGAGCTGAAGTCGAACATGCAGGAACATCGTCTGATTACCAGCCAATGATGAAAGCTGTTAACAGACACGAGAGAAACCACCAATAATGACAATGGTTCTCAAGGTACTACAGGTACAATCCACGACGTGTGAATAAATGAGTTGGTGTCGAACACCCGCAGAATCACTCGATCGGAAGCCAATGATGAAAACCCCACGTCGAATGCGACGAACCTGCCATTGAGGCATGCAGGCTCCAAGGTACCATAAAAGAGTCTCTAGATCAACTTCCTGGGTAATGAGCTGAAGTCAACATGAAATGACCTTGATCGAAGGTGGGCCATAATGTTTCCCACATCATCGACACGAGACAAAGGAACATGATGTTTTTGTTGTGAATCAGGATCGTATGAGAATCAGAGGAAGGT
Source organism: Pinus albicaulis (assembly GCA_034641835.2). Taxonomy (NCBI): domain Eukaryota; kingdom Viridiplantae; phylum Streptophyta; class Pinopsida; order Pinales; family Pinaceae; genus Pinus; species Pinus albicaulis. Next base: position 466,463,951 of record CM076569.1, read on the forward strand.
TGATATTTGCAGAGGCCAACTTCTCTTGAACATATAAACGGCACGACAGTGGACTTGGCAGTATTTGACATCAATGGATCAGAGGTCATGGTGACAAGGCAATGAGCAGAGGAGAGGTCAAAAGGGATTATCCAAACCCACGGAGGCAAAGTGAAGAAACGAGATGAGATGTCCCCAACTCGACACGAATGCAGACAAGTGCCATGTTCAAGAGCGACATACTGCCGACGACAACGACGATGGTTCCATTTTTCCCCCACCATTTCTGGCGAGTACCCCAATTATTTTTGATAACAAGCTTGAAGGGGATAGCATATGCTTGTGATATAAGTCCGCCCTTCGGACGAATCCATCCTAGTGCATTTAACGAGTCCTAGGAAGGAGAAACTCGGAGAACGTCATTTCGACGAAATCCAATGTCATCAGGGTTTAACGAGTCTGACAAAGGAAGAACTCGGCGTCTTTTCATGTTTAGAGAGTTTGAAAAGACAGCGGAAAAGAAAACTCCACAGGTCCCTTTTAGTAAATAGTTCCCCAGATCCGAAAAGGTAGAAAACAATATCCGGGAAAACCTCCTAGTCGCGATAGGCTAGGGTATTCCTTTTTCGTAATCGATCCAGCCCAGCCCGAAAAAGGGTTAAACTTATACTGGGTGAATGTCGATTCGTGTCAATTTTAACGAGATCGAAACGACAAGGGCCTCGGCGATCTTTTCATATTTAGAGAGTCAGAAAAGAGCTGAAAGATGACTCCAGAGTGACTTTTTCGTGTATTTACCGAGTCCGAAAAAGTATAAAATACAACTCGTTTCCATCGTTAAAGTCACAAAAACCTGCTGCTGCACATACCAAGCAAGCGTAAAACCCATTTTCGACATAATATATAAAAATATTCGATAAAAATGACTTTTTACAACTCATTTTATGTCAAAAAGTTATAAATATGCCAAATTGGTAAAAATAAAATTACATTTACTATTTACCTTGGTAAAAAGCAACAGTGATCCATTTGGAGCAGAAACTTCTGACGGTGATTGCGACAGATCCGGTTGACCATTCAGTTTCTCGTCTGCTACAGGTAAGAGGCGCTTCCCTGCTCTACATTTTCATCCATTTTTTAATAGTTTTCCCTTGTAAATCAGTTCTATGTGGCCACTTTTGAAATTTTAGGGCCGCGCTCATTGGCGCGGGTATCGGGCACGGACCCACGCCAATGGGCTCTTTTATACAAAGGGCTCGCGCCACGTGGCGCGACTATTCACGAAACAGCCGCGCCAATGGCCGAACCTAAAATTCTGCCTAAAAAATCGATATTTAAACCAAATTGCATGGAATTTGAGGCCTACCAGAGATCTAACTAAGGGTTTATGACCATATGGATGCAGGTAACCAAGAAAAATGGTGATTGAATGGAAAGAAGGAGAGCATGGAGAAGAGGATGAACAGGCCATCCAAAGGGAGGCTTGCATGAATGCCCTCAGAAACTGCGGGCTGAAGAAGTTCTTCCTTACACCCTGTCTACGAGCTCAGCCCGAGATCCTCCAGTATTTGATCAGTATTTGGGATGAACATGAACAAGTGTTCAGGTTGCGAGATTAGGTATTAGAGCTGGAGGTTTCTGATGTTTATTTTTATCACCGGATTTTCCCGCAGAGGTCCGATCCTTGTCTTGAATGGAAGCATACCGTCTAGCGAGAAGATAGAAGAAGTGATGGCACGAGTGTGCCGAGGAGCACAAATGGGATCAGGAAGCAAGAAGGTGGATATCCACACTATCCCTGATCTGGCATTGAGAGTTGTCCTACATACCATCATGCGGGCTGCAGGGTCGCAAGCACCGCACGAGGTCACAAAGGCCCAACTCCTGCTGGCCTCAGAATGCATGAGTCCCTTACTGTTCGACTGGGCAACAACAGTAACGATAAATACGAAAAGGCAGCTCACAAAATGCAAACAAGCTAAATTGAAACAGTTTGGCTATGGTTCCATCCTGGTATCATTCATTCTGGAACGCTTACCAATCTTCCAGGGCCAAGGGGCCTCAGTAGCAGATCCGATACCACGAGAGCCAAGAATGGCTCGCTGGGCAGCATTAATGCCCAGAGCTGGAGGCGGCCAACAGATGTCCTGGAGGCCGGAGTTTTTAGGTGGTTACGGCGCCAGCTTATTGTAGTGGAGGACTGGCCATATGCAGGAACTGACTTCACCGGAGACCCAGATCTCCCACTGCCAGAAGGAGATGACTGGGACGAGGAGTTGGGTAAGACCTCATGTTTTTGATTTTATGTTTTATATATTTTTTTTGTTTTTAATACGCATTCGTCCTAACACATTTTATATATGTATGCAGATGTGGGACCTGAGAGACCAGCTGGGATGTCTCCAATATCACGGAGGACTCAACTCACCCCTGATCCTCAGGGAGAGGGTACCAGAGGAGAGGAGTTGATCCAGAATCTTGAGGGCATTGCCCGAGGGATCCGGGACTATGCTCGGCTGGCAGACGTACCGATGGCATACCAACGTCATACGGTGGGAGTTCCAAGTCGGATCCACCGAATCTTGAGACGCTTAGTGCGTGCAGTCACATGCTATCATGAGCACCATGCGGATTAGCTCTTAGGATTTATACCACACCTATTTTTTGAGAGACGTATCGTCTCCGGATGTACTTAAGACGATTATGTATATTTTGACTTTATGATGCACACTGTGCAAACATTTCGACACACACACACACACACATATATATATACATATGACTATTTTGGATTGATCTTTTACATGTGATGATGTTTTTTATATGTCATGCAAATGTCTAATACAAATGTAATCTAATTTATCAGTTACATAACAAACGACCCAATGCGAAATGTATTCACACAGTGTATCTACTCACGCATTTCATTTTTATGCAAGCTTAAAAGCACACATGAACACACACACATGCAAACTATGCTTGAAATGAGGAAGACGGGCATGCCCCCCAGCATGGTGTCTCAATTCGAGGTGCATGCTCCCCAAGCTTTAGTCCATTGAAAATGGGGTGAAGGTTCAAAACAAAAAGTCGAATTGAACATGCTTGTGTTTCATTATTTTAACGAGGTTGACACACTTAAAAGAACTATCCTCAAACAGCTTGTTTCATTGTTTTTTAGGAGCTCGACACAAGTGGAGGAACTATGCTCCGAGAACCTGGTTTCATTTTTTAAAGAGCTTGACACAAGGAGGAAACCGTGCTCTAACCGACTTTCATCAAAATGAACAAGAAGGCGGTGCTTCCAAGAGCTCCACTCCTGATGGAAGGAAAACATCCTGGAAGTCAGGACCCAATGCCCCCAGTACACTATGCACGATGGCGTCTTCACTGAGTGCGGGCACAGGGTAGGTAGATACATAGTTGACCTGCGGTGGAGCAGATACAACGGGTGAATAAAAACCAGGAGGGGGTGATGGCGGACCAGTTGCCACATTAGGACCAAAGAACGAAAGTTGATCAATGGTCACGATCCATCCTTCATGCGGAAAATAGGCCACACGAAAAAGGGAGGAGACAAGAGCTCCCATGGCATAAGTGTAATCGCGCCCCAAGAGCAGATTGAAATCCAAGGGGCCTGGAACAACCATCACGTCCATATGGATGCTTTTACCTCCCAAAGTAACCAGTAACATTGGAAGGATCCCCAACGGTTGACTCGTCCTTCTGTTAAAAGTCAACAGATTCTGCGTAACAGGCGCAAGCGGCGGCGAACCGAAAGCTTGCCAGGTAGTTGAGGATAGAATACTAACAGAGGCACCTTCGTCTATAATGGTGCTGGGTACGACCAGACCAAGAGCCTCTACTGTAATCTCGAAAGGCACGTAAGACGGAAGACAGAATCCTGCAAATCGACTCCAATCAAAGGAGGCGACCAGACTACTCGGAGGGGATACCATCGAACCGAGAAGGTCTTCCCCTGGTGTTACGGGAGAAGGAGCATCCTCCATAACCTCCATCTCGAAGGCGGGAGGGATATCCTCCGAAGCCTCCATCACGGGAGGCGGAGGAGGAGCTTCTTGAAGTACAGGGACAGGAGAATATTTCTCCAAGTCTGAAGAATCTGAGGAAATCAAAAGGACATGGGGGGTGTGAGATCCACTCTCGACAGAAAAGACCTGGTGCACCGCAGACGGGGCCAGTTCAACCGATCCTACGACCAATGGTTGGTCAAGGACGGATTCATGAATTCGAATTTCTGAGGGAGTGGGAAGGACAAAAGATGACTCTTGACCAGTCGTAGGATCAGCTGGTGGAGGACTCAAAGAAAGCCGATTATAACCAGATGGAAGGCGTGGTGTAGAACCGGTTGGGTTGTCCAAAACTCGTTTGGCTTCATCCATATAAGGACAAAGGTGAATGGCATGATGCCCTTCACACAACTTACAGGGATTGGTGATCTTACCCTGCTTCTTAGGAGCCTTATCAGTACCAGCTGAAGACGTGCCCCCAACTTGGCTCCCGGAAGTCAAAGGCAACGGCGGACGGCCGTCGGACCATGCTTCGAGCACCTTGGGGATACCAGGGCAGTCTCGAAGAAGATGGTCTCCTGTGCACAACAGGCAAGGGAACTTGACTTTCCGTGGAGAGTTGGAAGGTTTATCAAGAGGAGATATCTTAGAAACAGTGGCTGCACTTTTAGCCTCTCGCTTATCAGACTTCTTCTTCTTTGTCTTCTTCTTCTTCTTCCTAACCACCTGGTTACTCGAATCCAGGCTTTCACCAGGCGAAGTAGAAGAGGAGGACGCAGAAACAGGCGAAGAAGGGGAGAGGTCCACCTTAGAATCAACACGATGTTGTTCAGGCGAAGGAACTGATTGAACAGTAGTAGGGACATTCGGGACTACAGAGGTTGAGAACAACCAAACAGGCAACCCAACAGTTAACCCAGGAAGGGACAACATCGCCATGTAAGGAGCACCAACATTCCCAAAAGGAGGAAAATGACCAGGATTCCCTTCTGAGGGGATTCCTTGGTTGGTAAACTCTGAAAAAGTTGCCATCAAAACTCAAAACCACACACGGGCCGAAAAAGAGTCAAGACACACGATCAAACGGTCAACAAGCAATATCTAACAGGGCGTATAATCGTGGGTGATTAATTTTTACCACATTGAAAAGTAAGAAACTTCACCATTTCATGTTTTAAGAGTTGAGAAACGATAAAAGATGACTCTATCTCTTTCAGTTTTGACACAAGCGTGAAAGGACAAGCGCTTGACGGTCTTTTCAAATTTAGGGAGTCAGAAAAGACCAAACGACTGCTCAGGAAATACTAGGCACAAAGGGTGTACCAAATATCCGTGAATTGCAATATACACCTTGGTTTCAATAATGAAACAGAAATCGACCAAGGACTTTCCGTACGTGCAGGCAATCTCCCCGAATGCTGTGTTCGGTGTATCACGGGTATAGGGCGGCAGACTTGGCTTCCTACGGATAAAGGATTGAAAACCTAGAGGGGTCTCCCTTTATATACGCGACGGTACGGGAAGCACAAGTCCGTACTAGCACTGTCTAAAGCCAAAAGGCGAGTGACAGCTGCTAGGTTTAAAGACACCGGAACACGTCTCTAGCCTAGACCACAAAATATGTTTCGTTAGATTTCAATGCTGCCTTAGGTTAATTGAATAAATTTTATAGTTGATCTTCAATTAAATTTCAATTTTTAGGCCCTATCGTATGTAATGTCTCAAAAGACTCCTAAATGCAAAGCTACATGCCACAGTCCAACATTTCGTTCGATGAAAACTAGCTACAGAAGAGTTGAGAGCTTTTACACAAATGAAATGATCGGAAGACAAACAATGAGATCTCTAATGCAACTAATGAAATTGAAAAATTTTCATTCAAATCACTAATCACTAGCAAAATCGAAAAGATTACAATTTGCACTAATTAACCAAAAGCAAAAGAGATTTTTTTTTGTACTTTTCAATGTTTGATAGTTAAATGAACTAAACAAACTAAAAACAAACAGAACAACTTGAGAAACGATATTGAGAGAGAAAAACGAACAAATTTCACTCAACAACACAAGCAATCAGATCCCAAATCGACCAAAGTCTCTCAAAAGCAAGAAAAGACTCAAAGGCTCCAATGGACCGTGTGATCTAGGCCCAAAGCAAGACCAAATGAAATTTGAATGAAGGAATGAGCAATCACCCAAAAATCGCAACAAAACAATGAACAACTACTAAGAGGATGCGGAGGAGCAATCAGAAAGTCGACTGGACAAACGAAACACCAAAACTCCCAAGGAGGGCTCGATACACTAAGCCACTAGATGCCCTAGGGCTTAAAACGTGAAATCGATAGATAAAAGCAAACAACCAAAGGACGGAGGCAAATTGCTAGTCAAACCGGACCCCAACACACTCAGGTAGTTGGAAAATCAAGAAGAAAATCACTGACCAGATCCAGAGAGCTCAAAACTAAGCAAACTCAAAAACCCTACAAGAGTGGCGCGACTGTAAGGCTGCAACTGGCGCCAGAAAGCAATTGGCGCGGGCTAAACAAAAGCAACATGCGCCAATTGGCGTGACTGTCGGGCTAAAAAGCGCGCCAGTCGAGTTTCTCAGCCAAAATTAAAAAAGAACTACTCTAGAAGCAGATCAATGTAAACTAAGCAAACCAAGAATCAAAAAACAGCAAAAGAACCCAACCCAGAAGGCTAACCAAGCAAGGAAAATCATAAAATAATCAAAACGAGACAATATAAACAAGATAGTGAAATCTAAATGATCCCCAGTGGAGTTGCCAAATTGTTGAGGAGGTAAATCCCCTCTGCGGACAGAGGCGATCCCTACTAGCCCAGCAAGGGTCTAGCAACAATCACGAAATGTTACGACGCAAGTTCCTAGTGACGAATGAAAGGACCAAAGATGGAAGCCTACCTGGAATCCAATGCTACGATATGAAGAAGAGAGCGTTCCCGTTCCTCAGCCTCGGCAGATCACGATCCTCCACGATCTCCGCGGATGGACACCTGCACATGCAAGAAACAAACAGATACAAGCATAAAATCCAGCATACGTAACTAAATATTAGTCAGAAAGGATATTACTCATATTAACATAATCGAAAACAGAGTGGAACCATAATCGTAATCATTCATCAAATAACAATCGAAAGAGATTACAACCAATGTTCTGACGTCGTGGTCTCCTTCGGATGGGTCTCCAGTCGTTCACGTCTCGCAAAGCTCGCCAGGGAAAGGGCAAACCTCTCCAGAGTCTCTCGATGATAGTCTCCTTACTTGAGTCGGCCTTAAGGGAAGAAAGAGGGCTCTTACAGCACAAAGGCTCTTGGGAATATGGAGATTCAAAGCTTAGGCACTTCAAGACTAGCTTTCCATGGATTTGAGCAGGCTTTTATAGATGGGGAAGGAGGGATTTGGGATCCCTATTATTGTGGGATTGGCCCTATCAACAAGGAAGGTTCCATGGGAGGTGGCAAACCACTTCCCTTCCATAGAACTCTCGCAGCCAAACCTCCCAACTCAAGATAGGCAATGGTTTCTGAGTTTGTTGAAACACAACTTCCACCATCTTTATTTAAAAAACACTCCTTAAATTGGCTGGCGCGACTACTGCTCTGGGACAGAGCGCCAGTTGGCGCGGCCTCTTTGTAGTATTTTCCCCATTGGCGCGAGTGCTGAACTGTCTGCCCGCGCCAATGCAAAAGGAGATGTTTTTCATGATTTTTGCAAGGAGATGTCTTTAGGGAAATTGAAGCTCATGCTTAGAGGGATGCATTGATGATGTTTTCAAGGCATGAAAATGTTCACAGGTCACCAAATGGGTCCTCCATTGTGCGTGACGGGGAATGGCAGGGACGGTGACAAATTACTGTGTAACACCTAGCATTCTAATTTTGCAGATCTTTCCAAATCCATTTTAATGTTTCAGATCTTGGGGGCCACACCTCAAGATCTGGATCAATGGTATCAAATTCAGGTTATGAATCCATGGGAATGAGGGTTTGAATCATATTTCAGTTTCAATGTTTTGGAACCATATTTAGCAAACTCCATGCAAGTTTCATGACCTCCATGGAGCACTTTCTTGGGCCAAGCACGAATAATTTTTCTTTTTTTCATTTTTTATAGGAATTTTTGGGTGGCGAGTTTGTAGAGCAGATCTAAAAATATTGGTGAAATTTTTTTAGAAACAAATAGCAGATCTAGATTCCTTGCGAAAAAATAGCCAATTTCAAAAAATAAAATCAGTTGAATCGGAGTCTGGATGAGGAGATATCGTTGATTGAATATCAGTAGTGTTGTAGAAATTTTTCTGACGACAATTCATGGATGGTAGATCTCTTGTCATTTTTTGCAGTATTTAGGGAAAATTTCAAATAAATGATTATATATCTTAGCTCCCCTTGAAAAGTCTCCTGATTTCAAAAAAAACATCGGTCGAATTGCAGTCCAGATGAGGGAGCTATAGTTGATTTAAAATCAGCTATTTTTTCAGAAATTTTGTGACGACGAGATAGTTGCAGCGTGAATCTAAGTTCCAGTGTCTTCAGATAGCGATTTCAAACACACGGGAAGATGAAAAATGATCAATATATTTCCAAAAATAGGTTATAATAATATTCTAAGTTATATTGACCGATTTATGTCCATTTTAAATCAGGAGCAGCATTAAGAGCGGTTTCGCTTTGGAGATGCGCCCTCCCACCCCACTTTAGTAGGCATCTACTTCACATTAATCAGTTTCATCATAGCAACGTTCAGCTTGGGTTCTTTGGAGACGTGCCCTCCCACCCCAGGCTATGTAGGCACCTGCTACTTCATCAACAGTTAGCATCACAGTTATGGTTCAACCGCACAAAGTCCTTCTCATCAAAATCCATTTGCTAGGCTGCACATTGTTAGTATCTCAGTTTCTCACAAGCATTATAGGGTATATATATCCTCGGATCTTCGTTTGTCATGGTCCTAGGTCATTCATAAGCCCACACTTCATTGAATTCCATTTTCTAGGTTGCACACTGTTAGCATCACAATTGGTCACAAGCATTATAGGGTATCTCTATCCTCAGATATTTGTTTGTCATAGTTATGGGTCATCCACATACCCACACTTCATCAAAGTCCATTTTCTAAGGTGCACACTATCAGTATCATAGTTGGTCACAAGAATTAAAGGGTATCTCTATCCTCGGATCTTCGTTCATCACAGTTATGGGTTAACCACACAAAACCCTTCTCTTCAGTGGCTCTTCATATTCCACAAAGGTTTCTCAGGAGGGAACTTCACGCAATGGGGACCATGGCTTCTTAAGGAGGGATGAATGATCCGAATGGAAAGTGGACTACACCCATGGTATTGTAAGTGGCATCTACCATGGTATTCATTCACCCATGGTATGTATCAACCTATGGTATTCATCCACACACGGAATTTACCCATGGTATTGTAAATGGCATCCACCCATGTTATTTATCCACCTATGGTATTGTAAGTGACATCTTCCCATGGTATTCATTCACCCATAGTATTCAGTCACCTATGGTATTTACCCACCCATGGAATTTACCTGTGGTATTGTAACTAAAAAATTCTATAAGTAACAAGTCGCATCTTGTAAAAGGACAGATTGTCCACCACAATGTAGCTTCTATAATTATTCTTTCTTTTAATAAAAAAAATTCTTGGTGGTTTTATTTACTGTGGGTTCTCTCCTTTTCTAGCATTCTAATTTTGCAGATCTTTCGAGATAAGATCTTGGGGGCCTCCCCCCAAGATCCGAATCAAACCTCTATCATGGATGCATGATATCTTGTGAAGGATTTGGGTAGTTCTTATCTAGCCCATATTGAAAAATCTACTTATGATTTGGTTGTCATATCCCTTTGTGAAGTTTTTTTGAAAATATTCTTCTAATAATAATGTTGTCCTTCAAGGATGGTGAGCTTACTATGATCACTAACCTAAAAATTAACTTTTTTTCTAGGTAGTTAGTCATTTGTGTAGCCACTTTGAAGCCTACATGGATATCTCAAAGATATCTTAACTAAGGGATAAGTCCAAGAACATTAAAATAACACTGAAATCACTTGTGTTTGTTGATTTCTCAAGGTTTTTCACTTTCACTCATTACAACAATGGATTTTGACTCAATGTGAAAGGTTGGAGGATGCATGCCAACCATTTAACAAAATGTTTACAAATGTTGGAAGGATGTTTCCAACTATTGATAAAATGACAACCATGAGATAGTTCCCCTTTCTTGTTCGTCTCTCATGGGGTCATATCTCCTTTTCCTCTCTGTTATGTTTATTATGTTACTTATCATAAACAAGTACATATACATGTGTGAAATTGGTTGAACACATTAATATATTGTGCTCAAATTGCTTCATCATAATTTGTTGTAGTAGTTAATTATAATTCCATATATCCATTTAGCCATTTAACAAAATATTTACAAATGTTAGAAGGATGTTCCCCAATTGTTTGAGGAAATGGAAACCGTAAAATTGTTCCCCTTTTCTTTTCCTCTCTCATGGGATCATAACTCCTCTTCCTCTCTATCACATGTATTATGTTTTTTAGCCTATAAAAAGACATTTACATGTGTAAAATTAGTTGAATATATTTGTATATTGTACTTATAATGATTTATTAGAATTTCTTGTAATAGATAATTACAATTCCACATAAAATTAGGCTAGAGGAAAAAGAAAGGAGGCTTCAAAGGTTACTTGCAATATTGAATGAAAAGGGTTATGGAAAATGTTATTTCCATTGCACTCAATGCAAGTGCTTGAATAGAAAAATACTTTTAATCACAATAACAGGAATACATTGTACACAGTTTGGGCATACTAAAGGGGGGAATGAATATCATTTGTTGGTAAGTTATTCATTATATGTTTGTGTATTGATTGTATTCGTAAATTTTGTTGTCCTTTGAATATTTAACAAAGAGAAAGAATCTTAGGTGCATGCTTGGGAATGTGCCAAGTAGTAGTGGAAATTATAAGCTTGAGTATATGCAGGGATTCTTAAAGCTTGGAAAACACATTTTAAAGATTGTGTCTCTTTCACCTCAAATAGTGTCAAATATGTGTCTCTTTCCCTTTCCAAAAGGAGTTCCTTAAGTCATTAGAACACATGCCATTGACATCCATAATGCAAGAATTTATTCCAAGATAACTTCACAAAATTCAAGTGTCCTCCTTAATAAATACACCTATTACACCATGTGCTTATCTTGTTTTTTCCCTTTATTCATCAATTTTTGTTAATCTCTTCTTGTATATATATTTGGATTCAAGTGGAAACCTACGTACTTTAATCCCTATCTAGGTCTATGCATTTGAAAGGTAGCATTTATGAAAAGTAGTTCATACTCTCATTAGATATGCCCCACAATGTGAATGTTGATTTTTCTAAATTAATTTTCATTCTTTATGCTTTACATAATAAATCCATGTTGTCTTTAAACTTCTCAAAAACACTTGGATCCCTCACATAATATTAGTATGTCATCAAAAAAATAGTAAGTGAGCGATATTGCATGACTGCCCAATTTTAACCCCTTTCAAATCTACCATTTTTAGAAGCCTCCTTTAACAACATGCTCAACCCTTCAACGATTAACATGAAAAGGAGAGGGATAAAATAAATCCCTATCATAGGCCTCTACCTAGCTTGAAGAAGGGAGAAGATGCCCCATTTATGGTAACAAGAAATGATGTAGATGTGATGCACTTCATTACATGTACTACAAATTGATTAAAAAAACCTAGATGGATGAGAATAATTCCAAGATGTAGCCATATTACCCTCTCAATCATTTCGAGAGTTCCACTTTGACCACCATCAACTTTTGGTTCCTAATTTTGATTGAGAATAGTTATTCCTGAATAATCCCTATAGCCTCATGTACATGTATTCATTCTAAAAACCCAAACTATTCATTAAAAGATTGCCTTGACAAGACCATTTTTAGTATTCTTCCTATCATCTTGGCAAAAAAATTGTAGATAAAATCAAGAAATTGGGATGAAGTTTTCAAATGATGTTAGATTATCATCCTTTCGAAATAGTGCCAAGAGAATTTGTGTTGAAATATGCAAGTGTTTTTCTTGTTATTCTAATGGCCTCAACCACCCTTCTTAAATCTTCCCCTATAAAGTCAAAACTCTAAGAAAACTTCCATAGGAAGGCCATTTGGCCCTAGGCTTATGTCCTTCTAGAAAATCCAAAGAATCATAAGCAATTCTTCTTTCATAACTCCCTCCATCAAGGCCTAATTGTGCATAGGATTGAAAAAACTTGGGAATTAATTTGATAGTTTTATCACCTTCGCCATGATAGCTTGAGAGTCCTCTTTGAATAGACATGAGAAGTAAGTCACTCCTTCTGTAGCAATATCCTTGAAATTTGTTGTCCACGTGCCACATTCTCTTTCTATTTTCCAAATTAAGTTAATTATTTTTTTCTCTCTCTCTCTATATATATATATATATATATATATGAAAATATTTGGTGTTGTCATCTCTTACCTAGAGCCACAACTCTCTTCTTCTAAACCTCCATTCCTTCTCTTTTACTGGGAGTATTTTCATCTTTTTGTCCTCAATTATTTTTACCTCTAATCTTATACCTCTATCAAATAGTTAAACCGTTCACCATTATAGCACATTGCCAAGGCTTCCTCCATTTGCTTAATTTTTTTTTTCCATCCTTCTGATTTTTGTCCTTTTCTCATTGCAAATATGTCTTTTTTTTTTTTCTTTTTTTTTTTAAATGAAAATGCATGGGAGAAAGTTCTCTTAAGTCTCCACTATAAGGCACCTATACATCCTTAATCTCGTTTATGAACTCCCATTCCTTCATCCTTTTTGGATTCAATTTAAAAGGGTTGGTAAGTTTCTCTTAGGCAAGGGCTATTTCCAAAATCATAAGATCATGGTCATAAACACCCCCTTCCTTTCGAGGAAACCCATTGTTTAATCTAAGTTACTTCATCAAGGAATGCTTTGGATAATAAGAAATGGACAAGTTTCTCTGCAATACAAGCCTCACCCATTCTCTCATTTGTCCAGGTTGGGGTCAATTTGGTAGGTTCAACATTTAGTAAGCCTACTTCCTCCATATTTTTTTAAGAAATAATTGGAAAGATATCCCTTCTTTGTTGCGAAGTTGATATCTCTATCTATTACCACTAAACTATAGAGAAGTCAATCCATTGGGAAGACATATTGCAATAATCCACTTTGTGCATATAAGACTCATATACATTTAAAAGAGTAATTTCACATTAGGGGAACCCTGAGGTAAAAAATGGGCCCCAAAACAAAATATATAGTAACAAAATTAAATTTTAAAGAACTAATAGGATTCAATATGACTATGTAATCCCAAAGGTCAAATATTTGGAAGAAAATGAAGAAAACTACATTTTTTTAATTATATTTTCAGCTTTTCTCCTTATATGATTACTCAAATGTCAAGTTTAAACACCATTACCCACTCTGCATACTTCTGAGCAAACCCACATAAAAAAAATGAAAATACATGAAAAAAAAAGTGTTCCAAACACATTTTTTCAAGTATTTTCATTTTTTTTATGGGTTTGCTTGAGAGTATTCAGAGTGGGTATTGTTAGATATGGACACTGGCAATTAATTTTGCATCCAAAGGGTGTCCAAACTTGACATTTCAGTAAACCTATAAAGCGATAAGCTGAAAATACAATAAAACAATAGTTTTCTTGCTTTTTAATTAAAAACTCATAATTCTTATTTTATTATTTTATTTAGGAGGTCCATTTTAGACCGCAAAAGTCTCTTAATGTTCCCAAGAAAAAGAGAGAACATAGTAGTCCCTAGGTTTGAAGTAAAAACCTACAAATTAAAAAGGGTAAATGATAATTTCTTCCACCTAGTAATGTTCCTCACTAACCTCCCTATAATACCAGTATAATTAAAGCCTCGACTACATAAATTTTTTGATATTTCCTAAGTAATTTTCCCATTAGTCATAATTTATTGCAAACAGAATGATAGAAGGATTTGAAGCCTTTGCCAATACTTTTAGGCCCATATTCTTGTGTGTTGGCCAACTCTAGATAGTTTACAATCATTAAAATCCATTTACATTAGAGAAATTTTGAGGTAAAAAATGGGCCTAAAAAAAATGTGTAATAAAAATAAACTTTATAATAACCAATAGGATTCAATATAATGATGTCAACGATGGGGGAGGATTCAACATTTTTGGGGTAAAAAGGTAAAAAGATATAAATTAATTAATTAATTAAAAAAGAAAATATTTTTTCAACTCATAATTTCAACTTATCTCCCTACAATTTTACTCAAATTTGGAGCAGGAATTCAACTCGTATTTTCAACTTATATCCCTACAATTTTACTCAAATTTTGAGCGAGAACACTCTTTCAATGCATAATTCAATTTTACATGCAAGGATTACCCATGTTGTATACTTTCGATGGGCCGTACTAGATGAAAAATGTGAAATACTGTAATATTCCTAATAGATATTTACAGTCATAACCAAAGACATGCAAAAATTTAAACAAAAAAATAAAAATAAAAATAAAAAAAATTCAGTGAACACACATATAAACAGAATTTGTGTCTAGAACACCAAATTGGTCAATTTGATTATATATAATGATTGGAGTACACTAGGAAATGTAAGGAGTGCAACTGAGCTTGCACAAGGCAAGTTACAAGCCTCACGTGATCAACACAAAAATGTTCAATTGTTATAGAAGTTTTGTCCTCCAAAAAACTGCGTTGCCCCAGTAATTTTGCACTTATGGCTAACTTGAGACCCTGATTTTCCCCCTCAAAACTGTCCAAAAAATTCTGTAAAATTAGGGTTAAACTCCTTTCCAAAAACCCAGAAAATGGGTGTTTTCCTAGTTTTGACCCTCCAAATTTGGCCTCCAATGGCTTGGCCCTTCTCCACAACCAGAAATCTACACTTGTAGCTGAGACTGATGTCTTATGCTCCCAAAATGTGATCAGCATTTGACAAAAGGTTTGATGAAATGTGCAAGTAAATTTTTATGTATTCTAGGCAATTAGGAAATTTGCAAAATAACATAAATTTATGTTTTTTAACTTAGTTTGCAACATAAAAATAGAGACAATAATACCGTATACAATGACAAAAGACATAAAAATGATGAAGGAGTTCACCCCTCCTGGGCTACATCTCCTAGTCCAACTTCCAATGTTGGGCCTCTTTCATTAAGTGCTCAAATATGTGATTACATGGATTTTGAGTGCTCAAAATGCAAAAATAATGTCTCCAATGGCTCCAAAACAGTCAAAAACTCTAAGTTAGGCTCTTATTGGGCTCAAATTGGCCAAAAACTTAAGAAGTTATGCTCTACAGAAGTTTTGTTGCTAATTGACCTCCAAATTGCACTAGTCTGCTAACCATCCTACGAATGTGCCTTTTTTGGAACCGCCAAGTGACAATTTTGCATGGCGCCAGCATTGGAATTCGCGCTGAATTGGGTGCAATTTGTTTCCTCATTTAAATACCCAATGACCTCCCATGAGCGGATAAGATTGGGCCACGTGCCTTAATTTTTCCTGTTGGATCCGAGGTCGAGCCATAATCGCACCAACCATTAAACTCTAACTACGCTCTGACTGTAGTCAAGTTTCCGTGGTTCCAGGGTTGGTTTCTAACTTTTCCCCAACTTTAAACCATATATCGAACCAGGGTTTGGTTTAATAGTACCGTGGTAAGGTTTCAAAACTCCATGCACAAACCATAACTAGCTATAAACCGTGCTCCGAATATGGTTTAGTTATATGCCTCCGTGGGGGTTTATTGACCAGTCTCCAAATTGTGGTTGTTGTGGTGTTACTAAGGATTTGGGCCGGAGTTAAGCCCGAGACCTTGGCACCCTTTCCCGCGGTATCGTGGGTATGGGGTGACCGGGGACCAGGGATTAACCTCGACCCCATTCCCCAACTGCCATACCATTAAAATTTAAATATGCATTCGAGCCATAATATGTTAAGATCTACTGGTGGCATGGCAGTAAGGCGTCTTTTTTCCAGACTAGAGGTCATGTGTTCAACTCCCGTGAGGCCATACAAAATTTTTAATGAACTGTTGGGAGGCCACATGGCTACCCTTCATTGGCCCACGTGACCTCTAACAATTGAACCACATCAACAAACATTCAAGAATTCAAATCATAACAACAATGAACCAATACGGAGAGGACACTTGGTAGCATGCCATTGGTCCTAGAAATACAGTCAACTTGCCTAGTCAGTGTACCTGCACTCAACTGCATTTTTTTTAGTTATTTAGGAAAACAATCAGAATGTGATATCGAGAGCATGTGATATCGATTTTGAGTGATTCAAGTTGCTTTGGATTCAAGGCGAATAGATATATGTTTTGGCACCAGTTTCGAGCACTTTTGAACACTTTTAATTTTGAGCACTTTACTGATCCACTGGATCATTCCTCCCCATTTGAAGCTTTTGGACCTCCAAAAGATAATTTCCAATTAAAAAATAGATGAGGGTACAGTTCCCTCACCCTTCCAATCTCAATCTAGTTGGATTTTCTTGGATTTGTCCCTTTTAGCCCCACACGAAGGTACTCCATGTTCCCTCGTTTTTTTTTTCTTTTTTTTCTTTTGTCAAGGATGGTTTCTTGCAGCAATTCTTCAATATATTCAAGAGAAAAATATTCAATTGAAGGAATGTGAACATTCTCTCCTTGATCTTCAATCAAAGGAGGCTCATACAATCTCAAATTTTCAACATTAACAACAGCATATATTTTCATAAATGGAGGAAAATCTAACCGGAAGACATTTTACCAAACTTTTCTAAAATTCTGAATGGACCATATCTGATTGGTTTAAGTTTTTTACCTTCTCCTTGTATTCCTTAATAATGTGAAGCCAATCTTCATCTCCCACTTGGAAATTGTGATCAACACGATGCTTATCATGTCTTGTCTTGTACTTGTCTTGACTCTTTTCCAATTGTTCTTGAACCATCTTATGCCCCAATTGAACTTGTTCAATGAATCTCTTGGCCTTATCTATGTCACCATGTCCATCAATAGCAACATCTTTCCCAAAGATCAAATCTAGAGGAGATTTCGGTAAGTATCCCAAGCATGCCTCAAATGGATATGTTTGAGTTGATGAATGCTTGGCCCATTTGTAAGAATGTTGAATGTAGTGCAAATTTTCATCCCACAACTTAGGATGCTTGTTGCAATAACCATGAAGAAGATGTATTATCGTTTTGTTCACCACTTATGTTTGGCCATTTGTTTGTGGATGGAACGTTGTGCTTTTTTCAATTTGGTGTCCATGATTCCCCATAAGCTTGACCAAAATGTCCCAACAAATCGATAATCTCGACCAAAAATAATGCATGTGGGCAACCCAAAATGGACCCATACATTTTGAAAGAACAACTGTGCAGTTTGTTCAGATGTAACCTACTTCTTACAAGGCATAAAAATACACATTTTTCTGAAATGATCCACAACTACATAAAGATAATCATGACATTTCCTAGACATAGGTAGACCTCCCACAAAATCCATAGAAACACTTTCCTAAGGATGGTAAGGAACAATAAGTGGAGTATACAATCCCAACTTTCTATTACTAGGCTTACTAACAACACATAAAGAACATCCTCTTACATATCGTGATACACTTTCAAGCATATGAGGCCAGTAACAATACCTTTGTAATTCTGCCATTGTCTTGCCTACACCAAAATGGACAATAATAAGAGTAGTATGTGCTTCCCTTATGATGTTGAATCTTTCTCCCTATGGAATACATAGCTTGCCAAGATGATACAAAAATTTATCATGCACATTATAATCTACGTCCTATACTTGGTTACCTTGACACAAAGTTGCATATACATCCTTAAAATCCTCATCTAAAGCATATTGCTCAACATAGCTCTCATGCATGATAGAATTATGCTTAAGAATAATGGATGCACTAACAATTGGCCTAGATAGAATATCAACAACATTTGTATAGATACCTTTCTTATACCTTATCACTAAGTGGAATTGTTGTAAGAAACCCATCCATCTGAAATGCCTCGCTTGTTGTAGCTTGGTTTGTGATTGCAAGTATTGCAACGGTTGATGATCAATGTGAATGATAGTTTCCTTACGCATCAAGTAATGTTTCCATTATTTCACACTTTGCACCAAAGCACACAATTATTTTTCATATGTAGGATAGTTAATCACTGCACCACTAAAAGTTTCAGAATGAAAACAGATGGGGTTACCATGTTGCATCAAGATTGTTCCCATGGCATAGTCACTTGCATCAGTTTGTATCTCAAATGATTGTCTCGAGTCTGGAAGTGCAAGCACTGGTGTTGTACTAATTCTTTCTTTCAATGCATCAAAGGCTTTCTGTTGTTTTCCTCCCCACTGAAAAAACATGTTTCACACTTTTCAATGCATGTAATGGAGCTGCAATGGAAGAAACGTTAGAAATGAAAGTTCTCCAATATTTGGATGCTCCTAAGAATCTTATAACCTTTGTTGCAATCTTGGGTTTTGGCCAATTAAAAATGACTTCGACCTCTGAGGGATCTATCTTCAATTCACCCCCCTCCACCAATATGACCCAAGTAGACTAAAGAAGTTTTCCCAAATTCACATTTAAACATATTTAAAAACAAATTTTCCTTCTTTAAGACATCTAGAACTTGATTAACATGCATGACATGCTCTTCACGAGTTTTGTTGAAAATCAATATGTCATCTAAGTAGACTATCACAAAATCATCAAGAAAAGGCCTTAAAACATCATTGATAACCCGCATGAATGTAGCAGGAGCATTAAAAATCCCAAATGGCATAACCAACCACTCAAACAAACCTTGCTTTGTCTTGAAGGATGTCTTCCAAATGTCTCCTTCAACAATCCTAATCTGATGATAGCCACTCAAAGTCCAACTTAGTGAAATAAACAACATTTTTCAATTTATCATGTAAATCATCTATTTGAGGAAGATGGTAACGGTTATTTACCATGATTTTGTTCAATGCTCTAAAGTCCATACACATGCGCCATGTGCCATCCTTCTTTGGCACTAAAACAATAGGTGACTCGAATGGTGATGTGCTTTTGTCTGATGACCCCTTAATCAAACAACTCTTGGATTTTTTTCTTGATTTTTGCATTTTCCATGGCTAACATACTATACATGCCAATGTTTGGAAGAGGAAAATATTGTTGGAATTGGATCTCATGTTGGATTCCTCTTTTAGGAGGAAATCCTTTAGGCTCCTGAAACATCTCATCATAGGTGTTAACAACCTCAATCAAATCATATTTTAACCTTGCATCACAACCTTGGAAGGCTTCATTCTCAACATCCTTTTTGGGTTTGATCACCAAAAGCACAAAATTCTTGCTAGAAGTAACAAGCCTCTTCATTTGTCCAGCATTCACAAGAGATAAATTTAATTTCTTGTGATGTGCTCTAACAATGTACTCAATCCCATCTTTAAACAAATGATACTTGTTCTCATGGTAGTGAAATATGGAATTCCTATCATAAAGACATGGGCTTCTCAAAACAATACCACATATGTAAAGTGGAACTACATCAAGTTCTACCTCATCAATAATGTTTGCAGTGATGATGAATTTCGGTTTGCATTTCATTGTCACTTGCAATTTTGCATTGTCACATGCCCAACCCAAAGGATAAGGTTTAGGATGAGTAATGGTTTCCAAATTCAGATTCTTGACAATGGTTTTTGAAATGAGGTTTGCTTGCGATCCACTATCAAACAAGGTGTCTATTTTGTTATGTTTTGAGATAACTCTAATATGGAAACCTCTATTCTTTCCTTATCATTTTGAGTTTCATTGAGGCTACTAGAAGAACTAGTACTTTCAATAGAGTCCTTACCTTTTAAATGCCATGGTTGTGATATGTGTTTCATCTCCAGAATCATATCCTAAATCATGTTGTGTGGCTGCACCAGTATTTTTCTTTCCTTTTGTTCATTTTGGGCATCTAGGTCCAAACTCCATGTTGCACTGCTCATATGAAAATGTTCATATTTTTGTTGGATTCATCTTTCAGAGAGGTGCAAGATTGATCTAAAGTTCATCTTGTTTGTATGTGTAGAACACTTATTTTGAATTTATTTTCCACATGTGCAAGGTCGGCCAGATTTGTAATGTAGGCTTACATGCCTAATAGATGTGTCACACACCCTCACTAATGGATATAAATTGGAGAGACTTGGAGGTAATTTTCTCATCAAATCATCACACATTCTCTCATTGTGCTCTAATTGGTTCAATAGCCTTTGGAGGCCTTTTTCCCCTCACATGTGTGAAGCTGAGCTAATGTTTTTATGCAGATTTGTTTAGGGCTTTTTGCTACAACATTGACCAGCACTAACCGTGGTCAACCCTTTGTCGTTTGACCTCAAAACTCTACCAAAATTCTGATTTTGAGAGGGTGTACTGTTGGGCACTAAAATCGAGGAAATCAAAGAAGTTTGACCAAAACCCTAATCTGCAGCGTTTAATTTCTGTTGTTGTCTCGTGTTGACTTTGGGTTGATTAGCGTGGACTTGCGATGAGCTGTTTTTTAGGGTTGTGGGTGTGACACTCGGAGGATTGGCTAACCGAGGAATACTTTGCTGGCTGAAGCATCCTATTAATTGTCGTAACACAACAATATCTCATGTCTTTGTTGGACAAAAGGAATTGTAAATCTGATCTATATTTGGCTTGTCTTCTGTTGATCTATTATTGTGTTCTATCAACATTTATGTGATTGCTATATTTGTATCCAACCTAAGAAGGATTGAAGTAAAATTTCATCAAGCATAGAACACCATGGTTATCTAAATTTAACACTTTTGTTGTTAAACATTTTGGGTCTCATCTTAGGATGAAGTTTCCAAAAATGGTCTTCATCATGGCTTTATTTTGAACAATGTTTGCAGGTTCATTTTTCTCCCTCTTTCGATGGAAGCATTCTTTTTCCCTTTTCCTTTGAATCCCCCCTTTCCTTTTTCTCCACCCTTGAATGGCTTTTTGTTGCCCTCTTGGGGAACATTCTTCCCTCTTGCTTCTAAATAAGATGTTTGTACACCAACTTCATCTAAATTTGTAGGGTTAAACATGAGAATTGTATGTCTCAAGTAACTATGTAAACCTCTAATGTATTCGAGTAGAGTGTCTTAACAGGATAAATCCACACCCAAAATCAAATCTCTTCTTCTAAACTCTTGGGTATAGCTTTGCACACTCTGACCCTTAACTTGCTTAAATTTTTTCCAATACATTATAGCTTTTGCATGTATGCTAAAGGATAAAAATGTCTTCTCAATGTAGCCACAAAATCATTCCAAGAAGTTATAATCTTACCTCTTTTCTTGAGATCCTCTTGAGTTTTGGCTTCCCACCAAATGAATGTTGCATTTTCCAACCTTAGAGAAGTAAGATGAATCTTGGTCTCTTCATCTTTAATCCTTTGCATTCCGCAATACACTTCAAGTTGGCGAACCCAATTATCCAATTTATCAGCATTTACATCTCCATTATACATAGACAATTCAAAGTTTATGTCAAGTTTTAACAAAGGAGTTTTACCATGTACCTTTGGAGAATGTGGAGGTGTTTGTGAAGGGGTTGAGTTAGAAGAAGATGAGGGTGAAGATGAAGGTGAAGAGAAAGGTGGAGGTAGAGGTGGTTTGTCACTATTTTTCCCATCCCCTTTTGGAGGTTTGTCTCCATTTCCTCCATTTCCCTTTGGAGGATTTGAGCTCTCTCCTTGTAACCTTGAGTTTCTTTCCTCATAAAGAAATTTCACCATTTCAAAGAATGATTTTCTGAAATACTTATCATCCTTAGACATATTTTCAGGGCCTCCTTCATGTGCTATGATAGGTGAGGCTTTGGGTGACACTTGAGGTGAAACTTGAGGTAGATGTTGCTCTCCTTGAACTATCTTGAGGACTTGTTCCCACAATATTTCCTTCTACTCTTTTGAGATTCAACCTTGTAAGCATCAAAAAAGACTTGCAACAAAATTAAACCTTCAAAACATCCAAATAACTTGGCTCTGATACCAAACTGATTCGTATTTGACAACTTGAAGGTTTGATGAAATGTGAAAGTAAATTTTTATGTTTTTTAGGCAATTAGGCAATTTTAAAAATCACATAATTTTTTGTTTTTTTAACTTAGTTTGCAGCATAAAAACAGAGACAAGGAGTTCACCCCTCCTGGGCTACCTCTCCTGGTCCAACTTCCAATAATGGGCCTCTTTCATTAAGTGCTCAAATATGTGATTACATGGATATGAAGTGCTCATAATGAAAATATAATGTCTCCAATGACTCCACAATAGTAAAAAACCCCAAGATGGGCTCTTATTGGGCTCAATTTGGCCAAAAAAAAAAGTTATGCTCTAGAGAAGTTTTGTGGCTAATTGATCTACAAACTACATTGATTTTCTAACCATCCTACGAATATGCCTTTTTTGGAACCACCGAGCGACAATTTCACCTGGCACCAACGGAATTCGCTCTGAATTGGGTGCAATTTGTTGCCTCGTTTAAATGACCAATGACCCCCCGTGAACGAATAAGATTGGGCCATGTGCCTTAATTTTCACCGTTGGATCCGAGGTTGGGCCATAATCGCGCCAACCGTTAAACTCTAACTGCGCTCTGACTGAATTCGAGTTCTCGTGGTTCCGGGGTTGGTTTCTAACTCCATGCCAACTATAAATCACATACGGAACTGGGGTTTGGTTTAACAGCACCATGGTATGGTTTCAAAACTCCGCACTCGAACCATAATCAATTATAAACAGTGTTTCGACTATGGTTTAGTTATATGCCCCTGTTGAGTTTATTGATCCATCTACAAACTGTGGTTGTTGCGGTGTTACCGAGGCTTTGGGTCGGGGTTGAGCCCAAGCCCTTAGTGCCCTTACCTATGTCTCGTGGGTATGGGGTGATCGGGGACCAAGGCTTATCCCCGGCCTCATCCCCAACTGCCATACCATTAAACTTTAAATACACATTCAAAACATAGTATGTTAAGATCCACCCGTGGCATGGAGGTAAGGCAACACGTTGCCATACCAGAGGTCTCATGTTCGTCTCTTGTGAGGCCCGTTCGACCATACAAAATTTTAATGCACTATTGGGAGGCCACGTGGCTTCCCTTCATTGGCCCACGTGACCTCCAACCATTGGACCATATCAGCACACATTCAACCAATCAAATCACATCATCAATGAACCAATACAGAGAGGACACTTGGCAGCATGTCCTTGGTCCTCGAAATATAGTCAACCTGCCCAGTCAGCGTACCTGCACCCAACTATAAATTTCTTAGTTGTTTAGGAAAACGATCCGAACACGATATCAGGAACATACGATATCTGTTTTGAGTGATTCAATTTGAGTTGGATTCAATGCGACGAGATCTATGTTTTGGCACTAGTTTTGAGCACTTTTGTACACTTTGAATTTTGAGCACTTTACTAATCCACTAGATCAAAATGCTAGAAATCCCCTCACAATAGACTTCCAAGCAAAATCCTAACAACCCAACTCCTCAAACTTCCAGCCAAGACTCCTCCCAACCAACCCACACAAATGACTGCGCAGTCCTGTAGGTGATGACGCGGTCTCTATGCCCAAAAATTTGTATTGAACGATGTTCTCTCTCTCTCTCTTGTTGAAAATCCACCTCCTCTAGTCTGGAAATTGGCCAACAAACACCCCAACAACATTTTTCTTTCAATTCCCGACACCACTTCTCCTCAAAGTCTTTGTGGCCTCTCCTTTTGCGTCCATGTTGAACCAGAATAATATAATTCATGCAGGATGCTTCTCTCCCAATGTCCAAACTAAGATGAAAGCCTTCCTAAGGTGGCACTCCAGGTCCAACGAAGAAAGGATAAGCTTCACTCCTTGGGAAGCTCTTGTTCTAAGCAGCACTTTGTAGCTCAACTGAACAACCAAAGAAACAATCAGTTATCAAAATGTTAGAAGGCCCCAAATGATGTTTCTTTCCTCTTATTTATGCTTATTGGCCTTTAGTCTCATGTGGGTCCCTCCTATGGTTTTGACCTCACTTAGGAAAATTTAATTCTTTACTAAGTGATGCGTATTATTTTGTGGGTGAGTGGCCCCCACATTCAACTAAAAGCTTTTCGACCCACTTTTCCTAAGTTCTCCTCCAAAAATTTCCTTTAAGCCAAAAGTGGGTCCTCTCACCTTCGAAAATATTTAGGAATGGACATTACAAATACATGAAAAAATGTGACTACAATCACATTTTTTCATGCATTTCACATTTTCCATGTAGTAGGTTCCATCGAAAGTATGAAACATGGGTACTCCTTAGATGCAAAATTAATTTGTTCATCCAATGAATGCTCTAGCTCGAAATTTGAGTAAAATCATAGGGAAATAAGTTGAAAATACAAGTTGAAAAAATAGTTTTTATCTTTTCCCTCCAAAACTTGATAAGGTAATCTAATCTTATTTTATTCTTTCCACTTTTATTTTATAATATTCCTTAAGAGACCCATTTTAGACCTCAAAATTTCTCTAATGAAACCCTCTTCCAGGGCATTTTCTCTAAAAGTCCAAATTAAGGACAATCATTTAACACATTTGATTTCTAAGAATGCTTTTTTAGCCAGTGACATAAATGAATTCGTTCCCTTGTGTTGGTATTTTTGATCCATTTGCACATGACCCAAACTCCCTTCCACTTTCTTAGGGAAATCAAGAGTTCCTTTGTCCCTCTATATGAGATTATACTTAAACATTTCCATAGAAGGTCGGTGTTTACAGGCCTCCAAATCTTCTATAACTATACCTAGGTTGGTAGAGGACTTGAAAAGTGAGTTCCCTTCTACCAAGCATTCTTATACCCCAAGAATATGAATAAAATGAGAAGGGTTAGGGATTTTAACTCTAAATAGGCCAAGTATAAAGTCATTCAAGGGTTCAAAACTTTTTGTTTTCATAGAAATTAGATTTTCAAAGGATTTCCTTTTATTCAAAGGAGACTTTGTGGACTTTACCCAAATGAAGCAAATCTTCCTTTATGTCACTGGTAGCTTCCATCATCAGATCTTTAAGTTGGCTTGTGTCCAAAGAATGAGTTATTGTTGCCGAAGGAATTTCTATTAGGCAACTGGGGATGGAGGAATAAAACAAGAGACTTGTTGAAGCCTAACTATGTAAGCAATTCAATTCTTGTGTTTGAGCCATGTAATAGAGGTTTGAAGTCTTTGCAATTCTCTTCTAAAGTAAATGTGACTATGCGATTAATTATATGTGTTAAATCATTGTACCTCGTATATCCTTTGTATTAATGCCCATGGATCCTGATACACTTTTCTGGAGGATTTTTATTCTAACAACTAAGAATATTAGTTGATGCGTCACCTAGTCTCATCACATTATCCCTAATTGGATTACCCTCTCATACATTGGATTCATTCAAAACTTGAATGATTTCAACAACAATGATGAGAACCTCATCCTCTAGCAAGACACCATATGTGATTTCTTCCATGGCTCTCACGTGTCAACATATGGGTAGAATTTTCAATTGGACCATATATGTTGGCCCTCCAACGGATCCTCTAAATGATCAATCACCTCTTCCTCCAAAATCAACATGAGATTGGACCTCCTTACCTCTTATCACCCTAGTACCGACTATTGTAGATGAACCATGTGGAAGCCCTAAGTTACCCGCTCTAGATGCATAGATCTATTACCTTGTCAAAATGGATCTTCTCAAAACTATTGAAGAATAAAGATCCTCTATACCAATTCTAAAAACCCTTAGTTCCACTTGCTTTTCCTTGATCCCAAGGGATAATTCCTATGATATATATATATATACTTCATCACACTCTTTAATCCATCAGAAAAAATGAGATTTGTTAATACTTTGCCAACACCACACATATATTTGCAAATTACAAATTACTTACATGTATGTACCTCAAAGAGCTCACCCTCTTTGAGATTGAATATATAACCTTTAAAAAAACACGAGATGAAAAACTCTTTATCTTAGTATGTCAAGTTTATAGTTAAATATATTTTAATTTTCTAAAACCTTGTCATACTACAAACTTTCTTGACTTACTAAAGCAACAAAACTATGGTGACTAGGAAACACTTCTCTCACTTCAAACATACAAATAATATGTTAAATTTTTTTGATTAATTTCTTATTTTCTTAAAATTTAATAAATCATATTAATCTTAATGATGTTAATTATCATTCTAATCATTAAACTCACTCCAATTATAAAAATTAATATCTTTTTATTATTATATCAAATTATAAAAATAATTTATTATATATATATGCAAGCCAATTGAATTTAATTAGAAAATGATTACAAGTGAATCAAATGGAATGAATTTCATTAAAAACACATTACACGAAACAATTTTTGGGTTAAAATTTTGCATTTAATAATTTGAGAATAAATTGGTATGAAACTTGGTAGATGTCTTCAATTTTTTTGGGCAATTTTTGAGAAAAAAGTCGATGTAAAATTTAAGCAAGGGTTTACACGAGAATGTCATACTAGAGACTTTATAATAGCATGCTTCGAAACCTGAAACATGCCAAACGACAAGGTATCTTAGATAATATATAGCCATAAATTAAGTATAATTTTTATTTAAATATACCACAGAGTAAATATAATAAATTTTTGTTGGATTAGGTGCAAACTTTTAGGACAATTTTCATTAAATATTTCCCAAATGGATTAGGTGCCAATTTTGAAAAATGAAATCACAAGTTAACTGTATACTGAATTTAAAAAAATTCCCAAATGGATCAGGTGCCAATTTTGAAAAAAAAATCACAAGTTAACTGTATACTGAATTTAAAAAAATTTCATCGAATTAGGTGCCAATTTTTAGGACGATTGAAATCAAAACATATGAAAATTAAGCACCTCAACCACATATGAAGATTTTTTCAACAAGTAGATTAAAGGTGAGCTGACGTGTCACGGAATCTTCAAAATCGACATTTTGTAGAGAAGCGCGTTGAAGGGAATTCAAGCTGACGTGTCTGTCAAGTAGACTCCCACTCTGCCCAAAGTTGCCAGATAATGTCGACCATCCGATCAGAGTATCCGACCATTAATCTGAGCCGTCAGTTTCTCCGGAATTCTCTTTAAATTTCAGAGTCGGGCATTGCAGATCTTCGTTCATTCAGCGAATTGGTTGTAGTTGTCAGGGTTCGATTCTGGGCGTCTTCAGTTACTGAGTTAGCTTGTCTGTTTAGAGTGCTAGACTGAGCTTGGTGGTTAATTTTTCGACTTCCTCATGTTTTCGTCATTTCCAATGTTCAGGAATGCTATGTGCTGGAGAATCCGGGTTTTGGAACGAGCGATCGGAAGACATTGGTCGGATACGTTTCTCTATGAAGGGTTTTCTATATGACCATGATTTATCTGAGAACGCTCTGAAAATAAAGGTCAGTTAGAAGCCATTTCCATCTTTCGGAGTCTTTTATTTAATGGAGGGTTTCATTTCTAATGTCCGTCTCGAACCGAGCCTGTGGAGATGATTAGAGGCCGTTGTCAGTCTATATTCTCCGACATTTATTTTTCGAGATCCAGGGCTATGGAGGGATGAATTGAGGTAAAATTGTGTCCCACGAGATCTGAGATGACGCGGATTGGAATCTATCTTGTATTTACATTCTTAAAGAAAATTTTATTTGGAAGTGAAGGGTGATTGATGTATATAAACCCAATAGCCATTAAAGCTTCATTGGGGTTTGATATGGCATTGCCTTTGCGGGTGCGCTTGCAGGCGGGCCATCAGATTAATGAAATGCTTTTATTTTGTTCTTTGGGGGAGGGTGAACCTTCCCAACCATCCGAGCCTATTTTGGCCCGTGGTCTGTGTCGCGCGTTTTGTGTTGGAATCTTTGATTGATTGTTTGACATGACCGACGCTTCATCCTATTTCGACGAAGCGCCTACACATTCAAAAGTCTCCCACATGACACACGAAACAATCCTGGTATTTAAAAGTCACAACACACTAATTTTATCAGGTGTGCAGTCCGATAAAACTATTTCTTCCATTTATTTGTCATTTTGTAAACCTAAGTGCATTTATTTGTCTGTTTCTGTTAATTCTTAAATGCAAAAAGACGCAAAAAAGAAGAAGAAGGATTTCGTTTCTGTTCAATTTTAAATTCAAAAAGACGTAAAAGGAAGGAAGGATTGCGTTTCTCTTCAATCTAAAATTCAAAAAGACGTCAAAGGAATGATTTCGGATTAGTTTATTTGGTGAGATTTAACTGGTTACCCACAGTTCCAATTACCATTGAAGTTTCTTCAAACAGCGCTTTAGGTATTGGTGGTCTATTCTCTGCGGAAGAGAGAGAAAATAAATAATATTTTTCATGAGAATATCTTTTGGAAATAAACATTTCTTTTTCCACGAGAAATATATTTATATTTCACTATACATAAAGTTTATCGGATCACTGATAAATATGTTAAGGCGTCTATTTTTTTTTGGCGGTTCTTATATTCTAAGCAGCCAGAAGTGTTTGCATATAGGTTTTCTATTTTTTCAAATCACCTTAATGCGTAATAAATGTAAGCCTAATGCTTAGTAAATAAATAATTACAAGACTAAAAGTCTGTATCTAGAATTTTTAAAAATTGCGTAACCGGAGCTTGATCAACTGCGTAACCAACGGATAAACCAACGGTGTAAAAAGGAGATGTGTAAAAGGAGATTTGTAATAGATTACTCACATTTATGTCTAAGTAGGTAAATATTGTGATCGTAGCTGCCCTTGCATCTCGGTCTAAAAATCGATTTGGAACGGGTTCTTAAGACGAATCAACCGGAGAAATCGACTGCGTAACCTACGGATAAACCAATTGGCTAAAAGGAGATGTGTCTTCGTAATTTTTGGGAACTTTAGTATTTGTGACCATTTGTAATAGATTACAAATCCTTGTGTTTCATACTCCTTAATCACTCTTAGTCATGCATTATAATAGGCATATTCTTTAATCACTTTAATCATGCATTATTATAAGTTAGAAATAGAAATTATGCTAGAATGCAACAAGAACTTGTGAAATTTGAAGGGGTGTATTGTGAGAACATAAATTAAGTATTCGTTACTAAGAGGTAGCCAAAAAGAGTGAAATTCGAAGACGTTCAGTTCTCGCGGGACTGAATGTGTTGACACCTTTGGCGGAAGAAGCATCCATCAAACCCGGTCAAAAAACTTTTTTGGAACCTTGTGTTTCATATTCCTTATTCACTTTTTTTTTTTTTGGAAAAAATAAAATCCAAGAAAATTATATGTTGTATCAGCAACATAATCATTTATGTAGACATAAAAAACATAACAGTTATATAGTTCAATAATGCATATGTAAAACTTGTATCAGCAGCATATATCCAGAGATTAAAAAAACTCTTAATAGTCATATAGTTACATAATCATCTATGCAGAGATCAAAAAAACTCTTAAGAATCATATAGTTCAAAAAAAACTCTTAAGAATCGTATAGTTCATCAGATTTTCTAATTCAATTTCAATTTTCTTTAATGCCTCTTCTTTCTATTTTTTCTTCCCTTTGGCCCATCTTATAGTTAAGGTTTTTAATCTTGACAAATTGTTGTAGAGAACACGAGCAGGCTCCAAATCGAGCATCTAATCACAGTGAATCCAGGCTCTTTTGACCATAAGGTGGAACTCTGGCTCCTCTAGCCAACATGAATTGAATTTAAAGGGGATGTGTGGTTTGTAGCTATCGCTCTGAATTTCAAGATATATGGGGGAGTG
The DNA here is from genome assembly GCA_034641835.2 of Pinus albicaulis. Taxonomy (NCBI): domain Eukaryota; kingdom Viridiplantae; phylum Streptophyta; class Pinopsida; order Pinales; family Pinaceae; genus Pinus; species Pinus albicaulis. Next base: position 466,493,899 of record CM076569.1, read on the forward strand.
ATCCAAGGATCCTCTCGTCCCCACCCATTGTTTGGCTTTGTCAATCCTGTCAGCCAGCATGGCCTTGATCAGGAAATGGTCCAATCTTTTAGCCAGAGCAACCTCCCCAGTCCCTTATGTTTCCCCAAGTGGGGAACTTTTTGGGCATGGCCAAATCTAACATATCAGCATCATCAATCAGATGCTTAAAGAACGCTGACAAGGGGTCTGGAACAAAGTTTAGCCCCCAGGATTCAGCAAGCCCAATGGAAAAGTTTAAGTCTCCTCCCATGATAATGTGTTCCCTCTTCATAATGGTAGTTTTCATCCACTTGTCACATAAATCCTCCCTGTTGTGGCAAGGGCTGTAAACATTGATCATGCATATGGGCATGTCAAGTCCAATAATAGATATGTCTGCTCCTAAAATCCCTTCTCTACCCCACCAATTACTCACTTTGATAGTCCTTTTGTTGAAACCCATTGCACATCCACCCGATCCCCCTCTTGCATCTAGTGTCGGAAAGTTCTAGTCCAGGAGTATAGAGGATAGCATTTTAAGAATATAGTCTCCATCACCCAAGGTTTCTTGAAGGAGAAGTGCATCCACTCTCTCGAGAGCCAACAGTCTTCTAAGAGCCAGTTTTTTGTCGGGATTGGCCAAACCCTTACAATTGAAAGAGAGGCAAATCATGGGTCACCCATGCCTGAGGTGTCCTTTTCTCTAAGAACCCTGTCAATAGAAGCTTGTGTCCCAGTGGCCACCTCCATGCCAACCCTGAGTATAGCTTTGGATAGGGAAGATTGTCTACCCCTAATCGCTTTAGGTTGAGGATCGATGATTTCAGGTCTGAGCCCATAGGCTTGGGGGGCTAAGGTCTTGGAGGTCGATCTAAGGTTGTATCAGTCACTAGTAGTAGATCGACCCGAAGATTCAGAGATGGATTGGGAGTTTGTCTTGCCAAATAGGGTTTGGGGGTTTGGCTTAGAGACATAGAGAGGGGTTGTTCCAACATGACAGATAAGGGGATCCAAATTGCATTTGATTTAATCAATTTTAGAAGTAGCTAAAGAAATTACAAGAGATATAATGCGATTCAAATTTGAATTGAATGCAAGAAAAATAGCGAGAGGAGTACCCGGGATCGGAGTAGTGTCCTCCTCGTGAAGTTGGGAGCTACAGGTCTATGATGCTGCTGGCGCAGGATGTGTCAGGGAGCGACATGGTGAATTCCGCGGCACATGTTCCACCGGTGTTCTTGCCTGAGAAGTGTCTGCTTCCCCAATTCCCACTGTTTGGGTCCCCACGTGCACCAAGAATTTTGCATGTTTAGTGTTGGCCGCAGTGATGAGCGAATAGTCCTTGTACAGATGCCCAACTTCATGGCATCGACAACATCTAAATGGAACTCCTTCATAGTCCAAAATTAGGCATCTCGTGATGTCACGAAACCGTAGGTTGTAGCTCTCCACTAACCCTTCCCTCATGTCCAAATGGATGAGAATCTGGGCCACAAAGATGTTTCTAGTGTCTAAGTAGGAACTATCATGGTCCAAATAGATCCATAAATCTTCACCTATGAAGCAGAGCGCTTCCTCTGTCCAAAACTGTAACGGGAGGCCCGAAAATGGAACCCAAATAGGGCCTGCTCCCGTCTTTTCCTTGTTTGGGTCGAAGAGTGACGTCCATCGCTTCAGCGGCACTGGTGTCATTTCTATGTGCCAGTATTTGGTGAGCACCCAATTATCCATCTCTGGGTGCGGAAAGATTAGGGCGAACCACCCCTTATTCATCGTGAGCACCCCAAGAAGTTGCTCTAGTATGTTTCCCCAAATTTCTGTTGTCCAAATCTTTAATCTTGCCGAGGAGTAGTTCCTTCCTCGAACTCGCCCCACCATTATATATCCATACCAATTCCTTCGTCGAATACCAAATTCCGCTTCTATTCGCGGCTCTTCCTTGACATATGGGTGGTCTTGTCTCGATCTTCTGATGTCCTCTCGAGGTGGAACCAAATGAGTGATGCCCTCAAAGAAACCCCATTTCCTTTTTCACTCTTAATCAAACATTTATGAGATATTATTTATGTCATCTCCACTTTCATTTGAATCATTTGCTTCCCGATTGTCACTAGCATAGTCATCGAAAGAAGGAGCTTACCAATGTCACCTTCCCGTGAGTGGGTTTTCTCCCGAAAATGTTATTGGAACAAGAATAGATAGTAAAGACGGATTCATACCCTCTATCTGGTGGTACTCCACATCTTCATGGAGAATTCAATTCACTGCGTCCATGTAGGAGACAGCAGGACAGTCGTGTAGGTCGCTACTTATGCGACAAGGAATTTCGCTACCTCCATGTCGGAGACAGCGGGGCAGTCGTGTAGGTCGTTACTTATGCGACAAGGAATTTCACTACCTTAGGATAGTTAGAGTTACTGTCGTCGTTTACCGGGGCTTCCATTCAATTCTTACCACACTTTTCCTTCCAACCTTCCAGCACTGGGCAGGTGTCAGACTCTATACATCGTGTTACGACTTGGCAGAGTCTTGTGTTTTTAATAAACAGTCGTTACCCCTTGGTATGTACCGCTTTCCCAACCCAAAGATAGGGGGGAGAGCACCCCTTCTCTCGAAGTTACGGGGTCATTTTGCCGAGTTCCTTCAACATGGTTCTCTCAAGCGCCCTAGTATAGTCTACTTCCGTCAACCAAACATGGTAACGATTGTGTCTTTGTGGTTGTTCACCAATTCTGTAAAATGGCCATTCTAGTACCTTGCAAGAAGAGAGTATCACATCAGAATCCATTGCTAAGCTCTTCTTTAAGCGTGTTTGGGTTCATTTTGGGTTTCCACGAACCATTACTTCATATAGGGATAGTAGGTTCCTTAGTACTTTCTATTCCAGCCTGTGGTCTTTGATGGACACCAAGCTGACCAAATTGACCACCTTCCACCCCTAAACTGACGGGAAAATAGAGGTAGTCGACGGAACCAAATGAGTGATGCCCTCAAAGAAACCCCATTTCCTTATTCACTCTTAATCATACATTTATGAGATATTATTTATGTCATCTCCACTTTCATTTGAATCATTTGCTTCCCTTAATGTCAACAAGACAAGAATCATCTTATACCATCAATCATCTCATACCATAGGTGTCGTATTGCATTTTGTATCTTCTTTTACCTGATTATTACTCTCCCATTCATCGCATACCATCGATGATCTCATACCATAGTCCTTCTTCGTGTCGTAGTGTGTTTGGTTATCTTCCCCTGCTTGATTAGTACGCCCCGTTTATTCCCCCTCCCATCTCATAGCATCAATCATCTCATAACACATGCCTCTGAGTTGTAGTGTGTTTGGGATTGCACAGTGGAGGCAGGTTGTTAGGAGGTAGTAAATTGGTGCATGTTTATGCCAATTTTTGTATGATAGTGTGAGACGATTGTATATTGTACTGAGAGCTCTTAGATTAGAGTTTTGTATGAGATTGTTTCATGGTCCATGATATATACATAATATATGATAGTGGGGTTTTTAGCTTTATGCTTTCCCAGTAAAAACATATGTATTATGTGTGATTGATCTTTCTTCACGTGTTTGCAATTGGCGATTAAATTTCCGCAAAGATTTAAGTAGAAGGATTTTCTATTTAATAGTGGCATATAATTGTTAGATTAGGAGAATCCTGCAATACATAATTGTATTAAAATTTCTACATGGTATCGGAGCAAAGAAGATTGCAATATTGAAGCAGTAGCTGAGTTTGTTGGTGGAAACAATTTGAATTTGCTACAATAATTTCTTGGTGCGACAGTTGAGTAAACATCGAAATGGATTTCAATGGTTTGCAGTTAGAGTATGCACTCGAGGGCGGCTCGAACTACATTGAATGGAAGGATAGGATGGAAGCGGTGCTTGAAGATAATGGCTTGAAGTAATTCATCGACAATGATGTTCCTAAGCCCACTTCGACGAATGTTGCATTACTTGACGCCTAGCAAAAGAAAGTAGCGAAGACGAGAAGGATTTTGTTGGAAGATATGAGAGACCATATTGTCTCAAGACTTCATGGGAAAGCCACTCCATTTTCAATGTGGAAGGCTTTGACGGATCTTTTCCAAAGCAGCAGCGACCATAGGAAATTGGTGCTGAAGGATAAACTCATAAAGATCAAAATGGAAAAGGGAAACAATATTCCTAAGTATCTCACAAAGTTTGTCCAATGTCAGCATGAATTGGGGAGTGTGGGAATCACAGTTGTTGATGATGATTTGGTGAGTTTGGCTCTCTTGGGACTTCCTAAGAGTTGGCACAGTTATCAAGACTCTATCAATGGACAGGAAAAACTCTCGTATTGGGAACGATTGTGGTCGGATCTAGTGCAAGAGGAGTTCAGGCGAAACACCAGAGATGGCTCTTCATCAAAGCATGATGATGAAGAGGATTGTGCTTTGGCTTCCAAAGCAAGGAAGGGGAAGGGGAAGAAATTCCACTCAAAATCCGAGACTAAAGGCAAGAAGCTGGATTTGTCCAAGGTGAAGTGTTTTCAATGTCACGAACATGGGCATCTCGCCACTAACTGCCCACAAAAAGAGAAGAACAATAAGGTTGTTGGAGCTACAGCTGATGAGGCCCTTGCCTCGCAATTTGAACTTGATTTCTCTTTGATCGCATGCTTGGTTTCAAGCGCAATGGGATCAGTGTGGTATCTTGATAGTGGTGCTTCCTTCTACATGACAGGAGATAAGGAGATTTTCAGTGACTTGGAGGAGAAAGATCTCCAGATGCATATAGAGATGGGCGACGATGGACGATACAATGCGACCAACATTGGTACCATTACCTTTGAGAGGGAGTCAGGTAAACCATTTCTGTTGAAAGATGTTATGCATGTTCCAGGTCTAAAGAAAAACTTGGTCTCAGTCGTGATGTTGGAGAACAGAGGTTATGACGTTGTTTTCAGCGATGGAAAAGCTTTCCTGCGACATAAAACAACAGGTCAAACCAAGAGGATAGAGATTCGAGTCAAGAATCTCTACAAGCTGGAGGTTGATGGCTGCGTTGCAATGGTGGGCAAAGAAGAATAATTGGTGAGCCGGGATGAGGGCGAATTATGGCACAGGCGATTGGGCCATCTTCACCATGGCACCCTGAAAATTTTGCAGAAAATTTCTACTGGACTTCCCAAGGGTACACTTGTGAAAATAGATCACTGCAAGGGATGTATTATGGGTAAGTTTGTGAAGACCACCTTTCATGAAAAGGAGAATCGTGCTTCGGTGATCCTGGAGAGAGTTCACATAGACGTATGTGGGCCATTCTCGATTGCTTCAACAGCGAAACACAGGTATTATGTTATTTTTGTTGATGACTATTCTCGTAGATGTTGGATATTCTTCATGCAGAAGAAGGATCAAACATTCTCAATGTTTTGTGAGTTTAAAGCATTGGCGGAGAAAGAGTCGAGGAAGCAAGTGAAGGCTCTGCAGAGCAATAATGGTGGTGAATACATCTCAAACGAATTCAAATACTTCTGTAGAAAAGAAGGAATTCGAAGAGAACTCATAGCGCATCATAACCCACAACAAAATGGGGTCGCGGAGAGGAAGAACAGAACGATCGTGGGTGCTGCACGAGATCTTCTGCATGATCAGGGCCTACCAATGCACTTGTGGGCAGAATCATGCAACACTGTGGTTTATGTGCAAAACCATTGTCCTCATAAAGTACTTGGCATGATGTAATATCCCGATTCAGGGATATCTCTAAAACACAAGCAAACTCCAACCAGAGATGGAATGGGAGGGAATTTACCAGATATTTCACCTTTGAAAATAAGGTGAGATCTGGAGGCTATCTGGCCCTTTCCAGACTCTGTCTAAAAGTATGGGGAAAAACACACCAAGTGGTATAGTACTGGAATGCTCAAGTAGAAAAATAACAGTAGTGCAAGCATACAATAACATATATATAGAACACGTAACTGATACTCAAGAAATTCAAAGAGAACGTTGAGCCATTTTATTATATTGAGAAAAATAAGTGAGTAAAATAGGTGATCAGAGTGATGGAATCTAGACTTGCTCAAGGCAAGTGAAGTAATACTCTCAGAATGCTGATGGAATGGCTGCTCTCTGATCTGCATCCTACCTGCTGGGAAACTGCCGTATAGCTACTACTGCTGGAACAAGATGAGTATTTGGGGCTGCTCCCCTACTCGGAATAAGCTGAAACTCTGGAATCAGCCTCTACTCACCAAACCCAGAAAAGCCCAGAAAGCATTTCTGGAATGACCGACCCCCGAAAATCACCCCTTTGAGGATCTACGCTATCCTCCAAGGCTCTGCGCTGAGGCTGAATGGAAACCACCAAAATACAGCCACAAACTCTGCCAAAATCCTCCCACATGCAAGGGTTGGCCCCTTTCTCAATATCCAAGCTCAAAACCTCCGAAAGAAATCCAATCTTGAGCTCCCTAGAAATGGACTGCGTCCTCCCTCTCAGGACTGCGCAGTCTATGGATGCACTGCTCCTCCGCAAAATCCAAACACCAATCCTCCTGCAAAATACTGACGGAACAACCTCACCCGAGCAGGCACTCGAAGTCCCCCAAGGCTGAGGGTGAGATCTCCGAACGGAGACACTTGGTGCACTAAACGGTGCTGCAGACTAGCTAAACAACTAGTGTGCTCAAGAAGTCGAAATGACCAGCTCAATATCATAAACATCCAATGACCAAAATGAGGAGGCTCTCCTCTCTATATAGCGTTAGCCTCTCTCAAACCCTAAGGCTCACCTCCTCCAATGTTTCCTCCCTTTGCCACATGCTCCATCTTGGCCTGCGTAGTCCCTCCATGTGGTCTACGTGGGCCCCCTCTCTACGTGGTCACTTGGCCCCCCTTGGCTCACTTAAGTTACAACGTGTGTCTACTAGGGAGTGCACTTTTTATTTTTGAATGAGTTATGTCCCCCCTCAACTCACTTTTATTTATAATATAACTACATAAGGAAAAATTGACCAAAATCGAATATTCCAATTAGCCATTGCTAATTGGGAATATTACACATGAGTACACCTAAAGAAGCTTTTACTAGTAAGAAACTTGATGTTTCTCAATTTAATATTTTTGGCTCATCTGTTTATGTGCATGTGACCAAGAACGCTAGGAAGAAGTTGGAGCCAACTTCTGAAGTTGGGATATTTGTGGGGTACACAGAAACACCCTATAATTATTGTGTGTATTTTCCAAACAGTCGAATGACTGTGGTGCGACGAGATATAAAATTCAATGAGAAGAAATCCATGAAGTTGTCGCTTGAGAGGGAGCTAGACTTGCATGCAGAGGAGGAACTGCTTGTTCCCAAAGATGAGTCTCTAGATGTGGATCAGCCACAGGAGGAGGTTCATGGAGTGGAGGAGTCCACTCATGCAGAGCCAAACATCAGAACTAGCAGAAGGCGTACCAAAGAAGTTGAGAGGTTGAAGCTTGATGCAACACAGAATGTAGGAGTCCCTAATCACAGCGCAGACAGAGACAGTCACCTGACCGATTCACTAGATACATGGCTCTCATGAGAAAATGTATTGTGACTGAGCCATATTCCTTTCAGGAAGCAGTGCAGGAGCCCACATGGGTAGATGTAATGGTGGAGGAGTATGACTCCATTGTCAGAACTAGTGCTTGGGAAATTGTTCCAAGGCCGGTTGATAAATCAGTGGTAGGTTCAAGATGGATCTACAAGGTAAAGCAAGTTGTTGATGGGAGTGTTGAGAAGTATAAGGCAAGATTTGTGGCCCGGGGATTCTCACAGATCGAGGGGATTGATTATGAATAAACCTTTGCACCTGTCGCATGGTATTCTTCCATTAGGACCATCCTTGCTCTCTCAGCGCAAATGGGTTGGCACATTCATCAGATGGATGTGAATACTGTGTTCCTTAATGAGATCATTGAGGAAGAATTGTACATTAAGCAGCCTTAAGGATTTGAGATCTTCAGCAGCGAGTCGCATGTGTGCAGACTCAAAAGAGCGTTGTATGGGCTAAAGCAAGCACCTCGTGCTTGGTACACTCGGATCGACAACTATTTCACTGGACCTGGCTTCACCAAGAGTGAGGCAGATGCAAACCTATACTAGATTGTGGTGGAGGGTAAGCTTTTAATAATTTTTCTTTATTTTGATGATTTAATACTGACTGGTGATGAGCAGCTGATACACTCTTGCAAGGAGGATCTTGCAAAGGAGTTCGAGATTAAGGATATGGGCCTCCTTCACTATTTCCTTGATTGGAAATATGGCAGCGAGAAGGTGAACTGTTTGTGTCTCAAGGCAAGTATGCACAGGAGATACTCGGTAAGTTTCACATGGAGAGATGCAAACCCATGGATACTCCTCTTCCAGGAAACTGGAGGAAAGAGGATGCTACATCTGGAGAGGTAGTGGATGCTACCGTCTATCGACAGTTGGTGTGTTCGCTCATGTATTTAATTAATACAATACCAGACATATGTTATGCGGTGAACTAGCTTAGTCAAGCGATGGTTAAGCCTACCAAGCTCTTTTGGAAGGCAAGCAAGCATGTCCTGAGATATCTCAGGGGCACATCTGAGTATGGCATATGGTACAGACAAACATATGAGGTGAAGTTGCATGGCTTCACGGAGTAGCAATAAAACTAAGCTGCAATAACATGTAAATGAATTAACTGAAGAACTGGAAATAAGGTCAATGGAAATAACATGAAGCATAGCATAGCTTATGAGTGAGTGTGAATCACACGTATAAACAGTAAATGAGAACAATAATCTAAATGTCCACAATTAGAGTATTAGAACCTTTGAATCTCTATTCATGTGTAAACAATAGAACTTTAAAAAAAATTGTCTTGTTTTATTAAGGTCTTATCCTCAACAGAGTCCCAAATTTTTGTTTTTGGAAAATTTTATTTTGTTTACAGGGATAACTTGCAGGGAAATGAAATTTTATTTCTCTGATGGAGCCTCTATGATGAGTCTGAAAAGAAGCCAATGAATCTTCTTTAGTCATGTTTTGTTTAAATTAGTTTACCTCTTTCCATAGCTCCTAGTGGACTTTTACGTCCAGGAATTCTATAGTTTGATTGATGATACACCCTCAATGGTAGGTGTCATAATATACCTCTTGAATTTGATTGCTTATTGCATTTAAAAATTTACATCTTAAGTTTTGGAAGCAAAAGCAATAATTTGTGTTCAAATATGGGCATTGGTAAACTTTTTTGTTATAAGCATTAATATACAGGGGAGATTCTTTGACTGCCTTGTGAAACCAGATATGTTTAGGATTACATTTTTGTTATTTTTTTCACTATAGTTGTATGTCCAAGGTATAAAAGCTTATTCTAAACTATACCGTAGATTATTTATTTCACGGTTTCACAGATATTGGGAAATGTTGATGTATAGTCACCTTGGAGTGTAAAAATTAGCTTTTATATTGACTTTCATTAATAGCGAATGAAAAGACATTTTTCTAAATACACAACGAAAAATTCTTCATGTTCTGTTTTTGCATTTTTCTTTTAATGAAATGAAAATATTTGTATTAGTAAAATGCATCGGTTTTATTCGGTACGTAGAGGATTACTAAACTATTTTAGATGCTTTACATAATTTGAAACTCCTTAGAAATATGTTTAAAGAGAGAGTCACTACCAATTGCAAGCCACGTCCATGGACTTCATAAAAACCAAAGAACCGAAGAGTCGATAAATTCTCCATTGGAATTTGTATGAGGGCGAACATCTGTTTCACAAGTAGATTGAGATATTTTGAGGGGTGGAACTTCACGTTGCTTCCAGAGAGGCTTCCAGCTCCTCATTTTTTGCTCAGACCCAACATACTAGAGTATCACACTCCTCCTAAGGCTCGTTTTGTTGTAGTGTCTTAGCTTCAATACTTAGGCTCAATTTATAACTTTCCTAAGCTAAGATGAACTATCAAAATTAGCTTGTCAAGTTAAGCGAAGATAGGTTACTTAACTTTCTTTACTTTAACTCAAGTATCAGTCATGAATTTTTCTTGGTTTACATGTGTGTCTCATGCATGTCACATGCAATTCATCTGCCTGCATGCAATAACTTGCACACTCCATGGGTTACATGCAAACTCCACGTGGAACATGCAAACTCGCATGCATGCTTTGCATGTTGCATGCAATCAACATGAAAACTCTGCATGTCACATGCAACTCACATGTGTACCTTGCATGTTGCAAGCAATCAACATGCATGCCTAGCATGTCGTGCAAGTTCTTACAAAGACAAAACAAGGTCTTTCTAGTCAAGACACAAGGCTAGAAGTATTTTTCAAAGCTACAAAAATCAACACTCCCTCTTAGTGAGGGAGGTACTTCTGAAAGAACCTCCTCAACTTGGATGTGTCTACAAACCCACCATGTTATCCACTACTGTAGTTGCACCCTTTGAAATAGAATACTTATTTGCTAACTGCTTCAAAATATGATATGAAGACTTGTTCCTACCAACCATGCTCCTAGAATCTTGCTCATCAGCATTCATCAATGTTATCTCATACCAACTGGCCTTGATAGATTTAGAAGAGGCATCTTGTCGATCTTCCAAATTAGAATGTTGAGTCCTCAGTATCAACTCAATGTTCATAACCTCTTGCTCAATCTCTGATGATAACATCAATCTTGTGCTAATATCTTTTAGCATGATTGTGGGTCTTGTCTTAGTTCTTCAAGACACCTACAAACTCTGCTTTGAATCCCCCAATTGGTATGATCTCCCTCTCCCTATGAGGGTTGACCTCTGCCATTCCAGTTGGTTGTTGACACTTTCCTTTGTACCTATTTCTAGTTACTACAAATTCTTTCATCAACCACTGGAGCATTCGTGTTGCGACAAATCCTATCCGATGAATCTACTCTCTCTCACAGTTGCTTGATCATGCCCAACATGGCACTCTCCTCACAACATTATCGTCCTCATTGCTCTAATACCATGTTATTTTTTCCATGAAGCCAACACCTAGTATTTAATTCCATGCCATTACTTACTAAACAAATACACATCCAAATCCTAACCAAAATATTTAGCGGAAGTTAAATTACTCGAACTAAATAACAAATGGATACAAAGTTATGCTCAAAAAAATTAGTTCATCATCAATAAAACTTAGAACCTACTTGGGCTCTAGTCTTGAGATAATGGCCCAACTAGGGAATTACATATACAAAAATTAACTTGGAGTTATCCAACTGATCAAGTCCTATATTTATCCTTCAATATTCCTCAAAGGATCAGGATTTGTCTCCCTCGCTGCTCCTTGCACCTTCCTCGGATGTGACACACTAGAGTGTTACACTCTTCTACCTCTCGGGGCTATTTTCGTTGTTGTGTCTTAGTCTCAACACTTAGACTAAATTTATAAATCTCCTAAATTAAGATTGAATGCCAAATTTAGCTCGTCAAGATAACTGAAGATAGGTTACATGGTGTTGAAATATGTAACTAAGTTCAATATTCATAATGACATATGTAATACTAATTTTATGTATCTAATGAGATGAGAAAAATAAATTTATTATTGCAAGTCTTGAGGCACGGGTTTCATGCTCAAGAGAATTTATTTTATAGGTCAAGAACCCATTGAGTGCTTCTAGGTTTTTCATAAATTCATTGAGTCATTGTCATGTATAAAGACACATTCAGGCATGTTACATATTGTAAAATAAAATTTATTGAGTCAAAATACCCTCTAGGTCCTCATTATGGCACAAAGATCAAGTTGACCTACATGAAGAGACAAGTTGGACTAAAGGAGCAATTCAACCCATTGATAAGCCTATATAAAGAAGACTTCGACCACTTCGACCTCATTTGGAGACACTTCACTCACACATCCAAGTTCAATCACAAGGACAAGAAGAAGTGCTGAGAAGAGGAAGACATAAATAGAAGGAAAAGTCGAGTTATATTGGATTTATTTTTGGGCACTTCTCTCCACATGTGCGATGGAATTAGGGCACTATTGTTGCAATGAAGCTGAGTTGCATAAGTAAAGTTAGGTCATCAAGAAGAGATGTTTTGGAATCCGAGTTCACTAGGAGAGTGTTAAGATATTCCGACACATAGGAAATAGTTAAGAAGAACTTAGTCTAGTGTAGACTTAGGTAAAGTGTGTTTCTTTACTATGAAAATTTGTAACTTATAATCCGATGGTCACGATTTGTAGTGATCCGACTTTTCACTCTCTCCTCGGTATTAACGACACTTGATCTGTGGCTTAACACCCAATTGGTCCATGATCTCTATTTAAAGAGCATGGAGGGTCATTTGTCCTGTGACCATTTATGAGAGAAACATATGTAACTTTTATTTTATATTAATAAATTGCCTGAAGTGGCCGTGTTGGCTCAGGCCGTGGACTATTTCCCTCTTCGAGGGTTTTAACCACACGATAATACTGGTGTACTAATTTGTGATCTGTTTGTGAGTGGTGACCTTTGGGTTTTGATCTACGGAACTTACCCTGTAAATTCCTACATGGTATCAAAGCTATTTTGAGGGCCGCATCCGTTGTTGATCCAAATCCGAAGCCAATTTGACTGCATGCGACTTTCGTTTTGTAGATCTAATATTTATGAACATTTTTGGGCCTGGAGAACTGCTCTGTTGTGTCTGGAGCGTATGTTACAGTGAGGAACGCCTTTCATTTCATGCAAAAAGGTTTCTGGTTTCCCAAGTTATGTCAGTTTAGATCTGGTGGTATAAAGTATTTGTTTTGCAGTTATATTTGTTAATAGTTCTGCTTATTTTGGTTCTCTCTGTTTATTTTGGTTTTTAGGTTTTATTTATTTGTCGGACCTATACCCTCTTCTCTATGTATGCTCTTTGCTCTGCGCTACGTGCGATCTCGGCAAATCATAAATAGGAAGAAGGGATTTGTTTTGCTATGTATGCTCTTTCCCCACGTCTTTGTGCGATCTCAGGAAATTAGAAATAGTGAAAAAATAGAAAGTTTCCGGTAAGGCTAACTGAAGCCGTTTTTTTTAATCAGCCTAATTTTTCGAGATCTTTCCATTGGAGCAGTTAGTTTCAACTTTTTTCAGCTTCATTTAAAAAAAAAAATGGAAAGTGCATGCCCAATTATTCTTAACAGCACCAATTATTTCCAATGGCTACCTCACATGGTAGATATACTTAGAAGTACAGGGCTTTATAGAATAGCCACAGGACAAGAAACTAAAACTTCTGATGATGATAAAGTCGCTAAATGTGAAAAATAAACAAGATCAAGCATGAGGGTTGATAGGAATGTCCATTGCTCAAGATCTTCGATTTCATATCCTTGACATTGACACCCCTCATGAAGCTCTGGAAAAGCTAAATACTGTCTTTGGCATTCAAAATCAAATCAGGGCCCACCATCTTGAAAATGAGTTGCTTACTTTGGACCCCAATAATTTCTCCTGTATTGAAGAATTTTTGTCCAAAGTCAAGACCCTTAGACTTCTTTTAGAAGGTTGTAAGGTCAAAAAGGAAGATGGTAGCCTCATATATTGAATTCTTGCTAAGCTTGGCCCTTCATACTCTGTATTTGTTTCCACCTTCCATTCCACTAGAGAAGCCATCCTTTCTTCAGGAACCACCTACAAGAACCCCTCTTTTGATTACTTTTGTGATTATTTGATAAGAGAACAAGAAAAACTCTTACACCTTGGTCTTATCACTTTTGGAAATGCTTCTAAGAAATCCTTAGTAGCCCAACAACAATCCTATCAAAAGAATCCCAAGAAGCAGTATCCTAAAAAGTATGGTCTGAAACCAAACAAGGGTCCTAAGCAGTTTCAGCTGCAAACTGAAAAAGCAACTCACCAAAATGATAAGGCAAATAAAAACAAAGGGAAGAATATAGATAGACATTACAACTTTTGTAATCGTGATGGCCATATAGAGTCCAAATGTTTTAAGAAGATGGAAGCCTTAGAAGCAGCAATGAAGAAGCACACCATAAATTTGGAGCACTCTTCACCTTCATCTTTAGGAATGGCACTTTCTGCTTGTGGTTGTCAAACATCAAGATCTGATTATGCATTAAATGTGTCTTCTTCTTCTCATTCTCATGAGTGGCTCATTGATTCTGGAGCTTCTTACCACATGGCCAAAAATAAAGCCATGTTTTCTTTTTTAAATGATTGTAACACCAAACATATTTATGTTGGTGATGATAGATATCTTAGTGTTGTAGGATCTGGAACCATTCATCTAGATAATGGTCAGTTAATGATGTACTATGTGTTCCTACCTTATCATGCAACCTTCTCTCTATTTATCAGATAACTCATTCAGGTGAAGGGAAAATAGTAGAATTCACACCTCATGATGTTGTAATCAAGGACCTCAAAGATCTTAGACATATTTTAGCTATTGAAATTGCTGATGATTTCACGAGGTTGTATGACAACTTTGGGTCATCATGTCTTCCCTCCGTTTTTGTTGCTCATAATGATGAAGTGAGCAAAATTTGGCATGAGCAATTTGGTCACTTAAACTATCACTCTCTTCAAACTCTATGTAAATAAAACATGGTGACAGGTCTTCCTATGGTATCTTGCCGAGATGGCGTTTGCTCCGGATGTGTACTCAAAAAACATCATCGGGATAATTTTGAAAAACGTGCCTCTTGGCACACTTCAGCCCCTCTGTAGCTTGTGCACAGTGATTTATGTGGTCCACTTCCCGTTGTCTCCTTCTCTGGTTGCAAGTACTTCTTAACTTTCATTGATGATTTTTCCGGACACACTTGGGTATACTTCTTAAAACTCAAGAGTGAAGTTTTTAACAAATTCTTGGCCTTTAAGGCCTTTTTTTAGAAACAATCTAGACATCAAATTCTCAAGTTAAGATCAGACAATGGAGGAGAATATGTTAAAAACAAATTTATCAACTTCTGCACTAAGAATGGAATTCAATTGCAACATACTATTCCATATACTCCACAACAAAATGGTGTAGCTGAAAGGAAGAATCGCACCTTAAAAGAAATGGTTAATTGTATGCTTCAATCTAAAAGACTTAGTCTCAATTTTTTGGGCAGAAGCAATTAACTGTGCAAATTACATAGTAAATCGCACTCCCACTAAGGTTTTAAAGAATATAACTCCAGAAGAAGCTTGGAGCTCAATCAAACCAGATGTAAGTCACTTTCGTGTTTTTGGAAGTGATGCTTGGGCCCATATTCCAGATGTGAAACATAAAGCCTTCGAACCTAAGAGTGAAAAATGCATTTTTGTTGGATATTCTGAAGATGTCAAAGGATATAGACTTCTTCAACCAAAATAAAAAATTATAATCATTAGAAGAGATGTAAAATTTGATGAAAAAATATCGGCCTGCGAGCCTAGTTCGGTGGGTGTGCCACCTTTGGCTTACGAGCCTGATTCGGCATATGTGCCACCTCTCTCTCTCTCTCTCTCTCTTCTATTTTTAATTGTATACCTTCTAGTTTCAGATGATGACAATCCTCCTTCCCCTCTTGAAATTATTCCTTTTACTCCACAACTTCCAAGATGGGTTCACTCTACTCGGAATGCAGCAGGTTCTCTTGTAGGTGACCCTGTCGATTGACAACGTACACGTTCTCAGTTCAAAAGAGCCTCTTCCTTATTGGCTCAAGTTTCAGAAAATCCTGATCCAGAAACCTTTGAAGAAGCCTTCGGTCATCCAGATTGGGATGAAGCTATGAATGAAGAATATCGTTCCTTATTGGCGAATGATACTTGGGATCTTGTTCCTCTTCCAAAAGGAAGAAAACTTGTCAAATGTAGATGGGTTTACAAAACAAAGTTTGGACCAGATGGAAAATTGGATATACATAAAGCTCGTCTTTTCACTAAAGGATTTTCACAAGTTGAAGGAATTGACTATACTGAAACCTTCTCCCCTGTTGCCAAAATAAATTCTATCCACCATGTTCTTTCCCTTGCTGCCTCCTTTAAATGGGAAGTCCATCAGATGGATGTTAAATCTGCCTTCTTACATGGAGATTTGCATGAAGAAATCTACATGGAACAACCCCCTGGCTTTATCCAAAATGACTCTAGCCTTGTTTGTCGCCTTAGGAAGTCTCTTTATGGTCTCAAACAAGCTCCTTGGCCTTGGTATTCCAAAATGGATAGATTTCTATTAGATAATGGCTTTTCTAGGTGTCATTCTGACAACACTATCCACACCAAGAAAGTAGGTAAGTTCTTCACCACCCTTGTTCTTTATGTTGATGATCTTATCCTTAGATGTAGAACTCGGATTCTCCACAGTCTTCATTTTTAGTCGACGTTTCGAGTCTAAATCAAGACTCATATTCAAGACAAACCTGCTAATAAGAGAGTAGATTAGCGTAAATAAATAGAGGAAAAAAGGATGATGGGCAAAAAGAGCCGACCAGTTTCTAATAATTTATAAAAATTTATTTATTTGATTAATTATTTATTTATTTTTGTTTGTTTTATATCCATTTTTATTTCTAACTAAATTTACGAAATTAAAATATTGTAATAATATTTTTTATTTTTTATTCTCTTGTAATGCTCTATGTTTTACAATATACTAATTTATTTAAAGTTTTTTTTATTTTACAATTATAATTGATATTAGTAATATTTATAAATTTAAGTAATGATGTTTATGGTTATTTGAAGTAGATTTATTAAGTTTTAATTTAATCGAATGGATTTATAACCTAAATTTTAATAAGAAGGGTAGGTTTTACATATTATTAACATAAGGTTTGATTTATTGCTAATAATGTAATTTATTAAGAAGGGTAGCTCTTTATTTTGGTAGTTTTTATTAAAATTTAGGTTAGTTATTATAAGATGAGATTTTTAAGATTGTTTTTTAATACTTTTAAAAGTTAGTTATTTTAAGATGGGATTTTAAGAGTGTTTTATAGGTTAGTTATTTTGGTAGTTATTATTAAAAGTTAGGTTAGTTATTTTAAAAGAGATTTTCAGGAGGGGGGCATGGTATAGGGATGAAGAAGGGAAAGGAGAGGGTTTGAAAAAAATAAAGATAGAGGGAAGAGGGAAGTGTATAGGTAGGAGCATTGAAGCGAATGCTAAGGACCAAGTAATGCGGGAGGATGAAAAGGGTGGAGGTAATGGAGACCAATAACTCATGGGGGAAAGCTTATTATCAGGAAAGAACGTGGATCCAATTCCTACTGACTTCTAAACCTCCATCTCTAATTAGGTTGTTAGGGTGCTTGATGATTTCCAGGGCTTCACGAACTTTACGTTTAAAATGGCGTTTTTCACTGGCAATGACCACTGTATCTTCAAGGCATATGTGGTGACACGTTTTAGTGTAGTGTTATTCTAAAGCTGAGGCTTTGGTTCTTCCAAGCCTGATATCAGCACCATGTTCTTTAAGCCTTATTTGGAAGGTCCTACCTATTTCCCAAATATAGCATTCTCCGCATGAACAATTAATTTTGTAAACACCTTTTTGTTGGAGGTGGTCGGGGTCGTATTTGACTGATTTCATCCTTTATTTACCCTAATCTACTCTCTTCTTAGCAGGTTTTTCCTAAAGATGAGTCCTGATTTAGACTCAAAACGTTGACTAAAAATGAAGACTGTGGAGATTCTGAGTTCTACATCTAAAAATCTACACCAAAAAAACTTCCAATCTATTGATCTTATCCTTACTAGTAGTGATCCAAACCATATAAACCATGTGAAGTCTAGCCTCAAAAAGAAGTTTGAAATGACAGACTTAGGACACTTGCATTACTTCCTTGGTCTTCAAGTATTGCAATCCAAAGAAGGCATTACCCTCTCTCAGTCCAAGTATGCCTATGATCTTCTACACCACTTTCACATGGAAGACTGTAAGCTAGCCCCTTCTCCCTTTCAGTCTGGATTCAAGCTTTTAGTCACTTATACTACTCCTGAAGTTGATGCTACCTTATACCGTCAACTTGTTGGTAAACTTCTGTATCTAACCCATACTCGTCTTGACCTTTCCTTTATCGTTGGTCTTGTTTCTCGGTTTATGCACCAACCTCATGAAAGTCACTAGAAAGTAGCTAAAGTAATACTTCGATATATTTGAGGTACAATTCAGTTCGGGATTCATTACAGTGCGGGAGCATCTCCATTGTTGATTGGTTTCACTGATTCTTATTGGGCTGGTGACCCTGATGATCGAAAGTCTACTGCAAGATATGTATTCACTCTTGGTTCAGGACCTATTACTTGGTCCTGTAAGAAACAAAGTGCCATCTCTCTTTCTTCGGCCAAAGCAGAGTATTGTGGTGCAGTTGAAACCAACAAGGAAGCCATGTGGCTTCGTCAGATCCTATCTGAATTTGGTCTTCATCAACAACATCCAACTACACTTTGGTGTGATAATCAGAGTTCCATTCAGCTATGTAAAAATCTAGTTCAGCATCAGTGTATGAAACACATTGAGCTCCACATACACTTCATCAGAAAGTTCATTCATGATCGTGTTCTTGAAGTGCAGTACTGTCCAACCAATGATCAAGTAGCCGATATATTTACAAAGGCTCTCACAGAAGCGAAGTTTACCAAACTTCGATCCATGCTTGGAGTTCAAGAAAGTTATCATTAAGGGGGGATAGGCTCTAATGCCTCCTTCCTTCTCCTATTGTGTCACCTTTGTAAATCCTGCAATCCTATCCCAATTTTTTTCTTAAGGGGGGATGTTAGGCTATTTCAACACATAGGAAATAGGCTCCTTTTGTGTCACCTTTGTAAATCCTTTAATCCTATCCCAATTTGTTCTTAAGGGGGGATGTTAGGATATTCCGACACATAGGAAATAGTTAAGAATAACTTAGTCTAGTGTAGAGTTACGTAAAGTGTGTTTCTTTACTATGTACATTTGTAACTTATAATCTGACTATCACGATTTGTAGTGATCCAACGGTTCACTCTCTCCTCGGTATTAACAACACTTGATCTATGGCTTAACACCCGATTGGTCCATGATCTCTATTTAAAGAGCATGGAGGGTCATTTGTCCTGTAACCATTTATGAGAGAAACATATGTAAATTTTCTTTTATATTAATAAATTTCCTGAAGTGGCCGCGTTGGCTCAGGCCATGGACTATTTCCCTCTTTGAGGGTTTTAACCACGTGATAATACTGGTGTATTGATTTGTGATCTATTTGTCAGCGGTGACCTTTGGTTTTTGATCTGCGAAACTTACCCTGTAAATTCCTACAGAGAGATAATCCACCCAAGCAAAGAAGAGAAGTTGCAGTTTTTGGGAAATTCGAATTTGCAGTTTCTAGGCAAGTCGAAGTTGTAGTTTTTGGGTAAGTCAAATTTGCAGTTGTAGTTTCTGAAGTTGTAGTTGTTGAATAGGTCAAAGTTGCTGGAAGTAGAAGCTATTCGAAGAGGAATCATTGAATTGGTCTTTGAGAAGTTCTTGGTTAATGGTTTAGGTCTTGGAATTCGTCAATTGAACATTATATAAGAACAAGAATTATGTTGGGTTTTTCTCTCAAGTTGGAGAGGTTTTGGCCCTGGTTGATTGCCTACATCTTGTGTCCTATTGTTTCCTTTTTCTTTATGTTTTGATAGTTTTTTGATGATAGATAACATTAATTATAAGAAAGGAAAGAAGAAGTAAATCAAGACTAGCAAAAATACATCACAAGTAGTTATCATCAAGAAGAGAATTCTCCTACTTTTGTTTCCCATAGATTTCTAAACATGGAATCAGAGCTAAGGTGAAAAATCAAGGAAGGGTAGATAAATAAAGGACACTCGAGGATCGAAGTTTGAGAAAAATTATCAAGGACATTCTCTCATCTCCAAGGCATTTCGAGGATTAGGATCACATCATCCTCTTGAAGGAAGTCAAAACCCTAGTTCGTGCTAAGAAGGCATCTACACTTAAAACTTTCTCGGGATCCTCGCTTAATCAACCATCAAAGGAAATAACTTAAATCGAATAAATTTAATGCATCTTGGAGTTTTCACATTCAAGGGAAGAAGAAGAAAGGCGTTGCCATCAAGATCAAAAATTTCAAGGCTATCTCCCTCTTATTGAAGAAAATGATTTCATCTCAAACGAAAATAATTATTTCAAACATCCTTGAAAAATATCATCCAAGAAGCATCAATGTATCATCAAGAAGTCATCATCAATCATCATCAACAAAGGCATCAAGTTGAAGAGTTCATATTCACTTGACAAGTAAATTTTTTTATTTGGATGACTAAATCTAGATCAACAACTTGGTTGGGTCATTGAACTTCCTTGCATGGAAAAATAGTATAGAGTTGTTAGTTTTTGTAGTATCATATGTGTTCTAGCCTCGAGATTTGGCAGATAGGTTAGAATACTTGTATTCTCCAATACCTAGAAACCATTTATGGAAATTCCACCTAGAGACAACTTAATTAAATTAATTAGTCAGTTTTTAATATTTCCTAAGTCTAAACTTAGGAAATATGATTAATTAAAAGGTATTAATTAAGTCACGGTGATAATTTTCTAGAAAAAGACTTGGATCGAGTTCTAGTTAATATTAGCTATCGATTAAGATTTAATTGTGGCCGTTGAAGTCTCAATGGAATATTATAAGAAGAAACTCGATGGGGCTTGGAGAACACACTTCAACAGAGTTCAATTTCACTAGCAGATCGATTTCCAGAGTAGCAGTGTTGAGTTGCCAGAGAGAGAGCTAATGAACTCGAAGTAGCGAGAGAGGGGGAGGGATAGCAAGGCCAGAGGAATATTTTCCAGTTCCGGTGAGTGCATTGCAGAGAGGAAGTGAGTACCACAGAGATTCAGCGCAGAGGTAGTGCAGTGCTTCAGAGGAGATCCTATATTTTTCTGGGGAGAAGAGTTGATTCAGTGCCAAAAGCCGGAGAGAGAGTCCAGAGGCCAGGAGGATCCATTTCCCATAAAACAGCTGGTAAGATAACGAGATGAGAAGCAGTTTCAAGTTTGTGGGACGCAATACTACGTAGGTTGATGTAGTGATACCACAAAGGCAACAAGAAGTAGCTTAAATCAGGCTAAGGTCAATGTCAGATCGCCTGTGGGAGTGAGATTTTTCTCACTATATTTACTGTCAGTCATTTCTCTGTATGGATGGCTAGATCTAAGCATCCATAGTTTTGTACTCAGATATACTACTGCGTAATAATCAAACCCTTAGCTGCTACACCGATTTTCCCAAGTTGGGTTTTTCTAGGGACTTAGTCCAAAATTAATTGTGAATTTTTTTTTTTGTGTGCATCTGTTCTTCCAAAATTTATTTTTCTTCCACAACATTTTTTTGTGAAGGATGCAGTGTATTTGTTTATATATTTACCGTATCACACAATAAATGATTTTCTAAATTTAAGTAACAAATAGAAGAAACTATATCAGTTGCTACAATAGGATTCCGGGTAACGAAATTTTCACATGGTATCAAAGCGCAAATAGAAATCCAGAGAGCTCAATTGCAGAGAGGAGAAGGATCTTCATAGCACTACGTAAGCAACTGCTCGAAACCCCAATGGCAGCGTACTCCCTTTGGCCAGAAGGGTCAATTTTTGAGGAAAAATATATTTCTCTGAGACAGTTGACAGAGAAATTAGATTTTTTGGATCAAAGATTACCAGAGGCAGAGGGAGTGATCAAGTGATCATGTCCTAAGTTTAAAAAAAAAGCTCAAAATTGGAACTGCTTGGAATTGGTTAAAACCATAATGACTAGATAGGCCTCGTCGATACGATCTTGGCGCCGTGAACGACACTCAAATCCGACACTGTATGTGAAAGTTATTCAAGTTTGAAATTTTCAAATTATCAGTTTGACCAGGGTTGACTTGTGAATTTGGAAAATATTAAAAAAGGAATATTTCAGGAATATTCCTCAGAATATTTTGGGAATATTCCATGAAATATTCTTGGTGATCCAATCATTATTCGACAAGTGTCAAGCTCTAGTTAGTGGAAAGGTTGACTTTGAATTTGAGGACCAATCAGATACTGCCACGTGGCAGGCCCGGATGCCGCCACGTGGCCCCGGATCGGTGCAATGGTGGGTGTGATAAAAAATTCGTATATATCTCGGCAGGAATTGAAACAGGGCCTCCTGCCCCCCAACACAATGACCCGACCAATCAGGCTCCACAGCAAGTCTTAATAAACATGGGGCTCGAGTTATATTTAAAGTTTCGGAAGGTTTGGTTGGCGGAAAAAAGGGGGCCAGCCCCCTATACACAGAACCTCTGGCCAGAAGCCTCTGGCGGTTGCAGAATACTACGGGTGATCACATGTTAAGCGGCGGGGGTTATATAACAGTTTTATGTCCACGGTTATGAAACCGTTGGGTCAACGGTTAGCCCGGCGGGCTGGGCGGTGGTCCATGTGACCTCGCCCACCTAACATTTATTATTAAATCTAACGGTTCTGACATTTCTGGAGCGGAGCCCCAAATTCCAGCGGAAATGCTAATTTGGTGGAGTTAACTCTAGTTACTCCAAACTTGGTGGAGTTTTTTAAGGCCAGATTGGGCAAATACAGTTTTGGTCATAACTTCTGCATTACTGAACCTTTTTGGACAATTTTTTTTTATTTTGGCTATTCTCAGCATTCTGGAGCCATTGGAACAAGTTTCAGAGCCAACATAGGTGTCTTTCAGCCATTTTTACTTCAAATAAGCTTGGGGAGCCATCAGAGCCTTGAGGGAAATGGAGCTGCATTAGACTACACTTCACTGTTTTAGGTGAAATAAGAGTCATTCTTAGCTTCTTTCTGTGTTCTGAATTCATTTTCACAGCTGGTTTGTTATGTTTAGGCATTTTTCTCACTATATTACCAATTTGAGCATCATAATATATCAAGGACATGCCCATTAGGAGCCTTGGACCCGGCAGATGTAGCCTAGGAGGGGTGAACTGCCTCATCATGTTGTTGTGTTTATGGTGAAGTTATTCTGCTATGTTATTCAAATTAAAGTTGTTAAACAGTAAATCAAAACAACGCTCCCTCACACCAAAATTCATAAACAGTTATCAAAAACACTTTGTTTCACTTGCAAGACTATTCAAACACTTTGCACACTTAATTTAATGGAAATGAATACTTTGAACAGAAAAACAAATACTTTCATTTTCAGATCATTTGGTATCGAAGCTCAGGATTAGAGCCTTAGAAGCTAGAGTTTTTACTCAGCATTTGTTTTGTGCAAAGATAAGTTATTTGGTTGCAAGTTTTCATGCTTACTAGGCTTAAACTTAAGAGAGGTGAAGGAAACTTGGTTAGTGCACAAACTAATCCACAACCAAGAAGGGTTAGAGAACCACCTCCAAGAGCCATAGAAGCAACTTCAAGCATGTCTTCAAGAGAAGGAGAAGCTCCTGAAGAGATGGATCCCAAGGAAGAAGAACGGGTATTCCGGAAAGCTTTCTTGGATATGATTGAGATGGTAAGGATCCTCTACCAAGAAAGAAATGATAGGATTGCTGGAGAAGGGTCTAAAAACCAGAAAGAAGGAGAGGGTTCCTTAGGAGGAAAGAAGAGTGATGACAAGTCAAAGAAATGAAATGGAGGAAATGGTGATCCACCATCCCCATCTTCATCCTCTTCCTCTACATCGTCTTCCTCGACTTCGTTAAATCAGTCTCATAAGTCTAAAACCACTGGTAAAAGTCCTTTTTTAAAGCTTGATGTCAAATTTGAATTTCCTATGTTTAACGGTGAATTCAATGCAGAGAAACTTGAAAATTGGATCAGACAATTGGAAGTTTATTTAAGGATTCAAAACCTTCACGATGACGACACCAAGATACAACTAGCCTCGCTGAGAATGGATGGAGCAGCATTGGTATGGTGGGAAGCCAAGACCAAGGATGAAATTAAGAAACATGGTAAGATTACTTTATCATGGACTAAATCTATTACTGCAATCAAGAAGCAATATTATCCATTAGCTCATCTACAAAAGACTATAATGAATTAGAAAAACTTTAGACAGCTTAAGGGACAAAACGTGCAAGACTATACCCAAGAATTTAGGAGAAGAGCACTCTTATTAGGGGTAGACTTACAAAGTCAAGATACTTTGCTGAAATAAATAGGTGGTTTGCACAATTACCTTAAACATACTATCCTTATGTTCAATCCTACTAGTCTAGACGAAGTTTGTGTACAAGATATGCATTTAGAGGCTAGAGGGAAAAACACTTTTGATGAGGGTAGAAACAAGCCTTTAAAAGGGAAGAACAAAGATAAAAAATTTAAGGGAAAAGGCAAAAAGAATGCATCTATCAAACAAGAGGGTGAAAAATTTATATGTAAACATTGTTCAAGAGAGGGCCATGAAGAGAAAAACTGTTGGAAACTACATCCTAAAAAAAGAAATCAGTTTAACAAAAACAAGGGAAAGAAGAAAACTACAGTTACTACAACTACACCTCAAGATTTAGGTGATGATTCAGGGGATGAAACCAAAATTGAAGCCATGGGTTTGAAAAGTATGAAGGGAAAGGAAACTGAAACTAAGCCAAGCACTAGTACTTCAAACTGTCATGTACAAGCTCCTAATGAGGAAGAAAGAATTAAATTGTTCCATGTGAGGGTAGTCTCAAAACATACTAAAATTGACACACTGTTTGACAGTGGGTCACAAGGAAATATCATATCAGAAGACTTGGTCAAACAACTTAAACTTGAGACCATTCCACATCCAAAGCCTTATCCACTTGGGTGGATATGCAAGGAAGAAAACTTAGAAAGTGCATATTGCGTTTCGCATAACTGCACATTTCATTGACACAGTTGAACTTGATGTGGTGCCGCTTGATATATCAGGAATTGTTTTGGGAAGTCCTTAATTATTTGACAGGAAAGCGATATTCCATCACCATGAAAATAAATATCATCTCTTTAAAGATGGCAAGGATTTCATTGTCAAAGCACATCGCAAGAAGGAAAATATAGCGATGGTAAATGCGGGGCAGGTAAAAAGGCTAGTAAATTCTAGTAAGAGTTTTGTACTTCTTATGGTTAAGCCCAAGTTTGATATAAATCATGAGTCATTTGAAAATTGTGATTCCAAGCTTAAATCATATTTATATGATGTAGTTGATGCACGTCATGAGATGTTTCAGGAACCGACAGGTTTACCTCCTAAAAGGGAGATTAAGCTTGAAATCCATTTACATCAAAATTGTCCTCTTCCTAACATCAGCATGTACCGCTTGTCTATCATGGAGAATGCTGAAATCAAGAGGCAAATTAAAGACTTGTTGGACAAAGGATTCATACAACCAAGCACTTCGCCATGTGGGTCACCGATAGTGTTGATTCCAAAGAAAGATGGAACTTGGCGCATGTATGTGGACTTCAGGGAATTGAACAAAATAACGGTAAAGAATCGTTACCTACTTCCAAGGATAGATGATTTGTTGGATCAGCTGAAAGACGCTAAAATTTCACTAAGTTAGACTTACATAGTGGTTATTATCAAGTTAGAATTGCAGAAAGTGACATTTGGAAGACATCATTTAAAACCAAACAGGGACTCTTTGAGTGGCTTGTTATGTTGTTTGGTTTATGCAATGCACCTGCAACTTTCATGCGAGTAATGGATGATGTATTACGTCCTTTTCTTGATGATTTAGTTATTTTCTACTTAGATGACATTTTAATTTTCAGCAAGACTAGAGAACAACATATCATGCATGTTAAGAAAGTACTTGATATTTTGAAGAAAAATCAGTTATTTCTTAAAATGTCAAAGTGTGAATTTGGAAAGACTTATTTGGTTTATTTGGGACACATAGTAGGAGAAGGCACTTTGAGAATTGATCCTTCCAAAGTAGAAGCCATTGTGAATTTGCCTACTCCCAAATCCATTACAGAGGTAAGAATTTTTTTGGGTGCAGCTCAGTATTGGAGGAAGTTTAATTCTAACTTCTCTGCCATAGCAGCTCCTATGCATGCAGTGACTAGTGTGAAGCGTGCTTTCCAATGGGGAGGAAAGCAACATAAAGCTTTTGATTCTTTGAAAGAGAAGATAAGTTCAGCTCCAGTCCTTGCATTACTGGACTTGATACAACCATTCGAGATTCAGACAGATGCTAGTGATTACACCATGGGTGCAGTTCTCTTACAGCATGGTAAGCATGTTGCATTTCATTTTGAGACATTTAATGGTGTTGTTGTGAATTATCCTACATATGATAAAGAGTTGTATGCGTTGGTACAAAGTGTCAAAAAATGGAAACACTATTTGATGGGCAAAGAAGCAATTGTTCATACTGACCATCAGCCTTTACAGTACTTACAATCGCAAAGTAAATTGTAGCAGTCACTACATTTCAGATGGATGGGCTTCCTACAACAATTTCACTTGGTAATAAGGTACAAGAAATGTATTTACAATAAGGTTGTTGATATTCTTTCAAGGCCTATTATTAATGCTATTAATTTACTTAAGAATGATTCTATTGTACATAAGAGCTACATAGAAATGTATGCATCAGATGTTGATTTTAAGGATGTGTATGCTAACTTGAGTGAAGGGAATCATGTTGAGGAGAATGATTATCATTTGCATAATAATTTGCTGTTTCATATGGGCAAGTTATGTATACCACAGGGGGAGAGACTAAGCATCATGAGAGAAGCTCATTCTTCTCTTATCGCTGGACATTTCGGGGTAAGCAAAACGGTGGCACATTTACAAAGGTATTGTTATTGGCCTCACATGGTAGATAGTGTTTCACGTTTCATTAGAGGTTTTTCATTATGTGCTACAAGCAAGCCTAGCAATAGGAAGCTTGGTTTATATACACCATTTCCGGTACCTTCTAGACCATGGGAAAGTGTTTCTATGGATTTTGTTGGAGGGCTACCATTATCTAGAAAGCAGCATGATTATCTTTATGTAGTAGTTGATTGTTTCAGCAAGATGTGTATTCTTATGCCATGTAAGAAATCTATAACTACCAAACAAACTGCTAATTTATATTTTCAACATGTATGGGTTCATTATGGCTTGCCTACTTCTATTGTTAGTGACAGGGATTCCAGATTTGTTGGGAATTTTTGGTCCAATTTATGGAAGATGATGGACACCAAGTTGAAGAAGAGTACTGCTTTCCATCCACAAACAGATGGCCAAACAAAGGTAGTGAACAGAACCATTGTACATATTTCGAGAGGTTATTGCAGCAAGCATTCCAAGCTTTGGGATGAGCACTTGCATTACATTCAGCATGCTTACAACCAGGCCAAGCACTCTTCTACAAATACTTCACCTTTTGAAGCTTGTTTTGGGTATTTGACTAAGTCACCTTTAGATTTCATTCTTGAGAAAGATGTGGCCATTGATGGGCATAGTGACATTGACAAAGCTCGCATGTTCATTGAAATAATTCAGCTCATACATCAGCAGGTTCAAGAACAGCTTGAAAAAAGTCAAGGCAAGTACAAGGAGAGGCATGATAAGCTCATAATTGATCATAAGTTTCAAGAAGGGGATGAGGTATGGCTGCATATTAGTAAGGAAATAATGCAAGGAGAAGGTAAAAAGCTGAAGCCTATTCATTATGGTCCATTCAAGATCCTTAAACAAGTTGGAAATAAGGCTTTTCAATTAGATTTGCCTTCATATATGCAAATGTATTCCGTTGTGAATGTGGAAAATTTACGTTTGTATGAACCTCCTTTAATTGTTGATTATGAAAGTGAAATTCAGTTGCCATCCATAGAGGATTTCTCGCCAGAATTTTTGGATGAGTTGAAAGAGGATGCTATCCTTGACAAAAGGACACGCACTTCAAGGAGGGGAAATGTTGATTATGTTCGGGTTGGTCTTAAAGGCAGCAAACCGAGTAAGGCAAAGTGGATTGAGGTGGAAAAGGTGAGGGACCTATACCCTCATCTTCTTAACAGGTAATTGAAGGCTTTTGGGGTCCAAAAGCTTCCCAATGGGGAGGTGTGATCAGGTGATCATGTCCTAAGTTAAAAAAAATGCTCAAAATTGGAACTGCTCAGAATTAGTTGAAACCAGAACGAATGGATAGGCCTCGTTGATACAATCCTGGCGCCGTGAACAACACTCAAATCCGACACTGTATGTGAAAGTTATTCAAGTTTGAAATTTTCAAATTCCTTCAAAAAATCAGTTTGACCAGGGTGGACTTTTGAATTTGGAAAATATTTTAAAAAAAAAAGAATATTCTGAGAATATTCCTTTAAATATTCTGGGAATATTCCTTAGAATATTCCACGAAATATTTCCGGTGAGCCAATCATTAGTTGACAAGTGTCAAGCTCTGGTTAGTGGAAAGGTTGACTTTGAATTTGAGGACCAATCAGATGCTGCCACATGGCAAGCCCAGAGGCCGCCACGTGGGCCCGGATTGGTGCAATGGTGGGTGTGATAAAATTTTTGTATATATCTCTATAGGAATTGAAATTGGGCCTCCCGCCCGCCAACACAATGACCCGACCAATCGGGCTCCACAGTAAGTCTTAATAAACATGGGGCTCGAGTTATATTTAAAGTTTTGGAAGGTTTGGTTGGCGGAAAAAAGGGGGCCAACCCCCTATACACAGAAGCTCCAACCAAAACCGTGGCCAGAAGCCTCCTACGGTTATGGAATATTACAGGTGATCACATGTTAAGCGGCAGGGGTTATATAACAGTTTTATATCCATGGTTATGAAACTGTTGGGTCAACGGTTGGCCCGCGCGGGTTGGGCGGTGGTCCATGTGACCCCGCCCACCTAACATTTATTATTAAATATAACGGTTTCGACATTTCTAGAGCAGAGCCCCCAATTCCAGCGGAAATGATAATTTGGTGGAGTTAACTCCAGTTACTCCAAACTTGGTGGAGTTTTTTTAGGCCAGATTGGGCAAATACAGTTTTGGTCATAACTTCTGCATTACTTAACCTTTTTGGATGAATTTTTTTTTTTTATTTCAGGTATTCTTAACATTCTGGAGCCATTGGAATAGGTTGCAGAGCCAACAGAGGTGTCTTTCAGCCATTTTTACTTCAGATAATCTTGGGGAGCCATCAAGGCCTTGAGGGAAATGGAGCTGCATTGGACTACACTTCACTGTTTTAGGTGAAATAAGAGTCATTATTAGCTTCTTTCTGTGTTCTGAATTCATTTTCACAGCTGGTTTGGTCTGTTTAGGCCTTTTTCTCACTGTATTACCAATTTGAGCATCATAATATATCAAGGACATGCCCATTGGGAGCCTTGAACCCAACAGATGTACCGCAGGAGGGGTGAACTGCCTCATCATATTGTTGTGTGTTTATGGTGAAGTTATTATGTTGTGTTATTCAGATTAAAGTTGTTAAACAATAAATTAAAACAACACTCCCTCACACCAAAATTCATAAACAGTTATCAAAAACACGTTGTTTCACTTGCAATACTATTCAAACACTTTGCACACTTAATTTAATGGAAATGAATACTTTGAACAACAAAACAAATACTTTCATTTTTAGATCAAGGAGCAACAATATTTTCCTTGCAAAGAAGATCTTCAGCTAGGACGCGTTATTTTGTAGTAGTTGTTAGTGCAAAATAGCGTCAGGAGGAGGGAAGAGCACACACTGAGGGAATTCTTTCCTCAAGGAACTTATAGTTCAAAAGTTCGATTTCTCACTGCAGAGTAGTAGTAGCCATGAGTGTTGGGACTCAGAAATGTCATATTTTCATCCACCTTTCCCTTCACTATTCCTTACATTTCATGATCCCATTAACCTTTCATCATATCATTTTCATAAATACATTTGTGTTTCACCTTCTTATTTTCCACTTTATTCATTTTTGTATTATAAGTGAATTTATGATTAAATATTAGAAAATATACATGTTTTCATATATATCTCAAGAATGTGTGACCTCTGTAATGTGTAGGAGATATGTGAAGGATTAATTCCAAGAGACTTCTCAAATATCTCCTCCACCATTTTAAAAAGATAATTATCCAAGCCTATTCCTAAGGAGAAGATCATGGGGGATTTGGTTGGCATATATTATCCAAGATATGTGAGAGATGTGTGGAGGATTTGAAGGGATCATATCTTGTAATAATGGGAAGTAGTTGAGAGTGGTTGAGAGAATAGTGGATCTGTCATATGAGATGGTTATCTTCTTCATGTATATAAGAGAGTGCTCTCTCTTCATTTTCATAAGTTTTTGGAGTTTTGGGAGATAGTCTTGTAATTAGGAGAAGGGGATTCTTAGCTTTGATTCATATTCTTTATTGTTACGCTTTCATGATTTTCCATTTGATTCTTGTAATGTAATTTGAGATAGCTTTATTGTTGTGAGCTCACATATGTTGTTTGTCATTCAACTCTTCACATGTTGTATTGCTTTTCCCTTATGCAATTTCCTGCTTTCCTAGTTAGTGTTTCAATGCCTTCCTAGATTAATTTGATTTTAGTAATTTAGATTAGATTATATTAGTTCCACTTTGGTCCTGCATATATAGTGCACGTGCTTCGTAAGCCTACGAACCTCGGATTGACAAATTAAATAGTTGGGAAAGTACTACAACAGAATTAAACGACAATATTTTCACCCAACATTTTGGCACCGTTGCCGGGGAAGCACGATGGATTGAAGTTTAGTTTGATTTTTCATGCAAATATGTTTAGACATGTTCCTAACTCTGAGGTGTCAGGGTGGCAAGATGTTTAGACATACTGTAACGGGCTCGGCCTCATATGGGTCAGGGCATGTAGGGTGTGTTTACATTTATGCAAACTGTGAATTTCAATTCCTGCAAGTGTGATTTTCAAATTATGCAAGTGTGAATTTCAATTTCTGCAAGTGTGTTTGATTTCCGTAACTGTGAAGAGTGTTTTTTATCTATTTCAGCATGAGTGCTTATTTACGCAAGTAGTTTATTTTCATTTATTTTTTTTTATTTTTTTTAGATTTAAGTTTTGGGTGCAGTAAGAATCCATTTTTCAACATGGTTTAACAATGAGTTTCAGCTTGGAACTACTCACTCAGATCCTAGCAGAAGTCAGGATCTCCTCTTCCCTGGAAGAGGAGATCTTGACAAGAATTAAAGGTTCAACTACTCCCCAAGAAACAAACAAAGATTCAACATCTGAAGAATCATACATATCTGATGGCGAGCAATCATTCGAACAGGAGATCGGGGAAGAAGAAGAGGAGTTACAACATGATCTAAGTGAGAGAAATTGTGCCTATCGAAGCCTTATCGAACAATGGTTCCAGGTAAGTACTCAATTAGATTCATATTTTTATTTTTATTTAGTTGATTTGCAGCTACAACAACTAGACTCATTCACTCTCGAATATTTTCATTTTTCATTTGAAAAATTGCTACTGAATATATTGTTGTTACTGCTACGTGAGTGGCTTCATTGGAAGTTTAATTACACGTAACTAATTTTTAAATTCTAATTAGTGTCTGCTCAACTTAGTGTTCCTAAATTGATGTCATAAATTGTCAACCAGGGCTAGTAAACTGTTGAAGTGAAGTGCACTATATGTGCCTAGGTATCTATTTCTCACTACGTTGTGTTTCGTGTTTTATTTCAATGTTTTTGGTTTTGTGTTTTTATTCTAAGAGGAAAAAAACTAAGTATTGGTAAAGAGAAGTTGTTGGTCACACTAAAACAGAGCAAAACCTATTCTACACTATGTATGGCACTTGAGAACAGAAAATGCAAAACTTTAACAAGAAAAATAACTCATAGCATGAACTCAATAACTCATAACATGAACTCAATCCAATTCATTCATTAGAAATATGTTGGAATAACTTGGGAAAAGGATAAGTTTAATGCAATGAGGTTCTTCTAAGTAAACAACAATCTACAATATCACAGAGAAAATCTCATCCATGGATAGAAATTTGTTGGAACACATTTGGAAAAGATAGTCTGTAACATAGTGAGGAATTCTACTCTAAATTAACCTATGACACTGAAATTAATCCATTCAACAACTCAAAATATCACTGTTAAGCCTCATTCAAGAGTTAGAAATCTTTTGGAATAGCTTTGGAAAAGAGACAGTTTGTGAAATTATGAGAAATTGTAGAACAGTCAAGACTTCAAAATGACATTGCCAATTCTTGTTCCTATGATGATGATGTATTAATAGAAATTAAGAACAAGAGTGGTTTGTAAATAATGAAGGCCGTTAAGTTTAACAAAACTAGAATACAACTAACTAACAAAACTAGAAATACAATGAATAGAACGGAACTAGAATGCAAACAATTAACTTGAAATACAGTGAACAGAATTGAACTAGAGTGCCATTAACCTCCGGAGTTTTAAAACTAAACTAAAATGAAACTAATCATTGAAATACTACAGCTATATCTCATTCGGTGTTAGTGGTATTTTGGAACAATTCATAGAACAAGACTGGCTGTAACATGTGATGTGAGTGAGCACAAAAACATAAAGTTCAGAAAAAACGCAACTAAACTCTAAAACACCACAACTATGTCTCATTCAGTGTTAGTGATATTTTGGAATAATTCGTAAGAACAAGACTAGCTGTAACAATTCATGTAAATGAGCATAAAACGTAAAGTTCAGAGAACTACTTAAATTAGGAATGAAACAAGGCTAATGTTACTTATCTAAACAGTATACACAAAGTTTCTCGGGCAGTAGGGGCCCTCTACCACCGGATTAGCACACAAATATCCTCAATATTTCCTCAGATCATGTATTAAAGTGGTTCTTCTTTCATTAAAGGAAAATGCTTCAAAAATAGAGTATTACGGTCTTTTGAGATCTAACAACAAAGCATCAATCTAGCTAACTGTCTCTTAGTCTCCCGAGTCATTCTTATAAAAGAAATACATAACTACCCTTGAGAAGAAATAGGAACAAGTGTCTTTTTCAATCAAAATCAAATTAGAACTCTTGTGGAGGCCTCGTACTTTTTTGGAGACATCTGTAGAGTCCCTGTCCTGGTGGGAATCTGCTTCTTAGCTTTGATCTCTTCCATGTGCATAACCACCTGTAGATTCTTGCTCAGACTTCGTAGAGAGCAATAAATGATGTGGGAGTGTTGTGGTATTCAACCATATGCGTTTTTCCTTGAGGTGACACCTGTAACCTATGAGAACATGAAGATAGCTGCGGAATGGGTGACTAGCTACAGAATGGCTGCATTCTGGAGCTGAGTCTAGTAAAAAATTACTACAACAACAAAACCATGAAAATATAGCAATTCAGTCATTGTATACATTCCTAAAGTGACTTTAATCAATCATATTGATCATTTAAGCCTGTAATTGATAAGGGACAAAGGAAATGAAGTGAAATTTGGTGAAGGGAAAGGACACCTTTGGGGCTCAACATACCCCCACTGCAAAGTTTTTGCCTGCCTCGTGCAATCAACTCATGTATTCTGAGACTTCTGCTAGGACATCTAGGCTCCTTCTTCTGCTTTGCCTAATATTGCCTCCTAGGCTTTCTTATGACTAACTTGAATCTCAAATTTATAAGTGTCCTGCTCAACTTTTTGTTTTTCTTCTTCAATTTCTCACTAGCCTTGTACAATTTTTCCATTTGTAGAGAGAGAGAGTTGTATTCATATCACTTTTCAGCTTAACCTGCTCCCTTAAAATGTCATTCTCATTCTTGATATGCCTATTGAGCACTTCTAACTCATATTTATCTCTTCTTAGCACATCAATTGAAGATTCTGGTGGGCTAGGAGTTCTTCCTCTACTTTCTGAGGCTCTCTTTTCTAATGTCTCAACATAATTATAAATTTGTTGTTGTGCTGGGTCTATCTCCGGACCTCCTTCATCAAGATCCTCCTCGTACTGGTACTCAGGTGATCTAGCAGTTGGTGTCTCTTCATCCTCAATGTTTATAATTCTCGTTTGTCTAACCCCTGTTTTCTTCAATATACCTATAAGCTTGTGGCTTCATCTTGGTTGAGATGGTCCTTCACCTCTCTCCTTGGCATACCTTCTTATCATCTTCTCCGTTTTAAGCTATTTCTTAATTTCAGTCAATTTCTTAGAAATTATTTTTCACTGTCCTCTTGTATGGACTTACCAGTTTTAGTTTCAACAACTTTAGAAATTTTCCCTCTCCTGCTTCTTCTTGTAATTTTGCCTTCAGATGGAGATTCCTCGGGTTCTTCAAAGCGATTCCTCACTAGAAACTCATCCCAATTGTCTCCCACCTTTCTCAAATGATGTTCAATTAGGATTTTAACTAGGCCGTGGTGGTACAAAGTGGTTTCCAGGAATTGAACCCTCTTTTGAACATTAGAGGCCATTCTCTTCAGACTATGAAGTAGGAAAAAGGGTAAATTGATTTCTTCATCTAAGAAATGCATCATTAACCGAATATGATAAATATATAAGGTACCAAACCTTCCCTCACAAGTTATAAACTTTTGCAAAATGAGCAACATATTTCGCCATTTATTCTTCAGTGTTGAGCTAGGAATGCCCTTCTTAAAAATGGAAACATCCATACCTGGTGTTTTGAGCATTTGCCTCCATGCCTCATTATGAAATTCCTTATTTTTGAACCATCGTTCTCCTTGCCTGGGTAATTCCGCTGCTTCTGCAATGAAAGCTTCTATAATAGTGAATTTAACATCTCCTATTTCGACTTCTGCTCCATTGAAGGACCGTGCAAATGTTCTAGTTACCTCTTTATGAAAACCATTGAATTTTTCCAAGAATTGTAACCACCCAGCCTACTGTAGCATTTCTCTAATTTGTGGGTAACCCTCTAAGTATTTGGTTCCGATTGGTTCGGACCTTACTATGAGACCCATGGCTTCTCTTCTCAACCTTCAATTTACTACTCTTCTATCCACGGTGAAAATGGCTGTTAAAGAGTTGTTTTTACTCCAAAAGTGCTTTCTCTGTTTATGCAGTAGGAATTAGCTACGGAAGGATGATATGAAGAGGTTATAGAATGAGTGAAATGTAGTGAGGGTGATTTACACGAATTAATGAGTTTAAGAGCCATCATGGGAGAAAAGACCGCGGAAGCATTTCGTGAGAAATTCAAAATCATCACTGAATACTTCGGCCTAGTGACGTGACCGATTAGGTCACTTCAGTACTTAACCGTTAAGTTTTAAATGATGATTTGATATGGCGGAGTGGAAGGGATTTTGTCCAAAGTTTTTATGATAGGTTTTGATAGGCATGATCAACACAAATAATTAAAACAACTTTTTGAATCATACATGACTTAACTATACTATAACTTTCATATTCTATCATCATAATAATTTTACAACTTTACCTTTTCCTTTCCTTTAATTTTGTGGTTTTGATATGCTTTGTCCTCTTTTGAAAATCATTGATTATTCAATCTTCATAATTCCTTTGATTTTCCTTGTTGTCATAGGTGTGTAGGATCAATTTGCTGCTAAACAAGTGATTACTGGATAGTTGCCTTCAGGATATCTGGCTACAGAATGTCTGGCTGGCTGTAGAATGTCTGGTTGGTTGCAGAAGGTCTGACTGGCTGCAGAATGTACCTGTAGGAACTTTGAAACATGAAATGAAATGCTTTGAAACATGGACGGAGTGTAGTATGAAATGGATCATGAAATATGATGGAATGGATCAGGAGTGAAGTGAAATGTAATGGAGTGAAATGAATCAAAAATGTGAAGTGGAATGAAACATAAAAAGTGGTCTGCATCTTATGATTTGTAACACTCAATCTGCAAAAAGAGATCAAATTTAGAAATCTGAGATGGAAATGAAATGGAGTGAATGAAGTATGGATGAATGAAGTGAATGAAGTATGGATGAATGGAATGAATGAAATATGAATGAATGGAGCGTGTTGATCATAATCAGCTTCCTATAAAAGTTTTCACAAACAAATTTGGCTTAAGCCCCCTCAAATCTCCTCTTTCGGCCTAAAAAAATCATCTCTATGTCTATCGTTACCATTTCCCGCCCCCTGAATTTACATTGTAAAAGGCAGAAAACCCCGCATTTAAATATATTCAAGGCTTATTCCCTTTGGCCCTAGCCCCTCTGTCCTTTTCTCCATGTAACCAGGTTTCCAGACCAAGTGCTAAAACTGAAGGCGCTTATCACGTGTGAATATCGGGCTCGCCCTCAACCGTTGATCTGTACAGATCGAACGGCATTCGCGATGTTCCACTACGCCCGTGACCCACTCCATTCATCGCCCAAAACGCATCTCATCCGTCCTTTCACCCGTAAATCCGACGGCTCATATCTCACTTACCCCGGTGGTCCCCGCAACGCGATACTCCAAAACCAGGTGGTATCTATCGCACTGCCTTTCGGCGGTGGGCGGTAATTCTCGTTTGGCCAACGATTCCACTCATCTCTCGCCGCGTGTCTCTGCGTACGGCCCCGAAACTGCTCTCCATCGCGCATTATTGTTCGGTCAAAGTCACGGAGCGATATGCATATCAGCCGTCGGATCTGGAGGTCTTCATCCGACGGCGATCGCTTCACGAAGCTGCACGGGTGTTAGTCCAAGCCCATCACGCCTTCTAATGCGTTTTCAACCGTTGATCTCCCCCTGAGATCGAACGGCCCTGATTAAACCCATGCCACGCCATTGACCCCGTGTCTCCACGTTATCATTCCATGTGTTTTCTGTCGTACATTCGTCCACCCCTCGTAATATATGCATTCAAAGGTTTTTCGCGAAATTTTTGCTGTGCACGCATTCATCAGCTCATCCACCATCGTTACGTTGCATTTTCCGCCACCCTGCACCGTTCCACCATTTCCATTGACACCACCACATCCACTAATCCATGTATATGGTTTTCCTAACATTTTTGTGGATTTTTGCAGGGTTACAACGGCCGAGAGTCGCCATAATTCACAATTTCCATTACAGAAGAAGAGGACGCAAGAAAATATTACCATCAGATAGTTACATTTATGAAGAAAGGCCTGGGAGGCTGTTGCGACAAGACTTCCATTAAAGAAGCAGGAGTAAAAATCTGTAAAACCCCTCCCAGGGACATTCAAGGCGCCGATTTCACAGATAGAGATATCAATGGAGCAGATAAAGAATATCAGTGAATGGTAGAGAATTAAAGATAGGTAGATGAAGATTTTTGGGGCCCTATTCTAACCTTTTGAAGCTGAGTACCAGATTGAAGATCCTGCACATCATTTGAAATATTTATATGCAGAAAACAACGCCCTCAAGGCTTTATTTCAACAGAGTTTTCTTTCCAGGAAAGGACGGATGTGTATGTGATTTTACTGCTTTTCCGTGTCCCTGGAGAGATTTCTACCCAGCACATTTATTTCAGTTAGCAGGCCACAGAGTACATTCAGCACTACAGCGCCGTCAAGCAGTATGGGCGGGCGCTTTTTCACCATTTTGTTTTAATGATACAATTAAATGTTCATCACCTACTCCCTTATCGAGCTTTCTTGTTCTCCTATAAAGCTCCCGAAAAACAGGTAGTTTAGGGTTCCAGATTTTATCAGAAAATTATGCAGTGAAAGGCTTTTTGCATACATTTTTTGAAACTCTTGTATGGAGGCTCAGAGCCCATAGGGTCTCAGTGAGGAGGAGTTCCATCTGTTAAAGAGGATTATGGTCTTTGGTATTTCACAGTCTGTAACTTTCTCTTATGTGTTATTTTAATATATCATTTCATTTCATCCATGTTTCCTGTATCATGTTTTGGAATGCGAGTGGCTCACTGATTTTTTGTATGGATTCATCCTAGTTGATGCCCATGCTCAGATCAGTCAAGCGCTTTAAATATGGCTCATGCATGATATATTGTTCCATTATTCATCTAAACCGTATTTCTGCTATATTAGTTTCTTTGGGAGGGTGTTTTTAAAACGCCATTGTTGTGTATGGATTCTTAGATTGGTAAACCCATGCATGACTATGTTGTGTATCTGGATATCAGCCCATTGATAACTAGTATCTTCTTGATATTTCCTTCACAGCCCACCCCTTCTGATAATTGATTTCTATGACATATTACTTGAATTGGCCCTCTTTACAGTAAATTGTCTCTTAACTGTCTGATGCCTTCATATTGGAATATTGCATCTTGCCTCTGCAGTATTCTTTTCCCTGTGACACTTTCTGAGGGTCTTGGTACCATTTAAATCATATTTCCCTGTTTACAGGAGATAGCATGTGAGCTGAAGCTGACAACTTCATACATTACATTATACGCTCCTTGCTATGCTAAGATGTCCTAGGCACTGGTCTATCACAACTCTAGGTTGTCTCTAGGAGCGACAACAGAGCGAATGAAATATGAATGAAGTGAGACATGATGGAGTGAAACTTATGATTTTGTGATAACTGCTTGCAGAAAAAGAACAAATTTGAAAAGCTAAAGTGTCAGAAGAATTCTGATTTTCACTTTATCTTTTCTGTATAAACATGCTAATCAGTGATTAGTTTTCATGTTTATACTTTTTTTTTTTCATGCATTTGAATTCAGAAAATTCAACTAAGTTGATGAAGAAGAAAAATTCTTCTTCATTAACTTCACATCACTGTTTTCCTGGAATCTCTTGACAAATTCTTCTCTTGAAAGTGGCTTATGATACAGCTTCAATCTATGACTATTTACAAGAAAAGTTACCTTCTCTTCATCTATTGTCCTGATTTTTATTGCTCCATTGTCAAAAATTCTCATAATTTCATATGGCCCAAGCCAATGTGTTTGGAATTTACCTTGAAAATCTTTGAACTTTGAATCAAACAAGAGAGCCCAATCATCTTCTTTGAAATTCTTTTCCTTGATGTACTTATCATGCCATCTAGTCCTTTTTTGTTGGACTATACTTGTTTTCTGGACTGCATCCTGTCTGATCTCATCCAATTCATTAATCTGCTCCAATCTATGCTTTTGTGCCTCTCTTAGATCAAGTCCTAGCTGAACTTCCATTTTAAAAGTTTGAATCTGAAACTCTATGGGAAACAAAACTTGTTTTCCATAAACAAGTTCATAGGGAGTATGACCTGTTGTGCTTCTCCATGTAGTTCTATAGGCCCACAAAGCTTCAGGAAGTCTGTCTGCCTAATCTCTTCTATGTAAATGAACAGTCTTTGTTAGGATCTCTTCAATGACTTTATTGGTAGATTCCACTTGACCATTTGCTTGTGGATGATAGGGAGTAGATTTTTTGTCTGATTTTGTACCTCTCCATCATTTGTTCCACTAGCTTTGATGTGAATTGAGCTCCTTGATCTGTAAAAATTTCCCTTTGGACACCAAAACGAGTAAAAATATCCTCAAAAAGAAAATTTACTACAGATGCTTCAGTAGCAGATAGTAATGGCTTGGCCTCTACCCATTTGGTAACATAATAAATGCAAACTAATATATATTTCTTTTGTTTTGATGGAGGACTAATAGGTCCTACAAAATCTAAAGCTCATTTTTCAAAAGGTTCAATATGTACCTGAGGTTGCAATGGCATCTCACCTGAAGGAGAAGGTTTCCCTACCCTTTGGCAATTGTCACATCTTTTGACATACTCTTTAGCATCTTTAAAAATGGATGTCCAATAGTATCCTAAATGAAGGACCTTATAGGTTGTCCTCTTATCAGTAAAGTGTCCGCCACAAGGTTCATCATGACATGCCTTGAGGATCTCAGGCATCTCATCTTCTCGAACACATCTCCGAATGATAAAATCTGGACCTGTTTTGTATAACTCATTAGGAACCCATGAATATTTTGCACTGTCATAAATTATCTTTCTTTTGTCTCTTGCATTCATTATTGAAGGAAATTTCCCTGAAACTAAATAATTAGAAATGTCAGCAAACCAAGGAGTCTGAGTAGAAATTGCAAAAAGATATTCATCAGGGAATTGATCTTCAACTGGAGTGTTATCTTTGATGTTTTGGAGTCTAGATAGGAAATCAGCTACTGTGTTTTGTTTTCCAGGCCTATCTAGAATGGTAATGTTGAATTCTTGTAAAATCAATAACCATCTTATGACTCTGCCATTAGTAATTGATTTGTTCATTAGATATCTAATTGCAGAGTGATCTATGTGAACAAAAGTTTCATAGCCTGTTATATAGTGTCCGAATTTGTTTATGGCATGAACAACAACTAAAAACTCTTTTTCAGTTACAGTATAATTTAATTCTGAAGGAGTCAAATTTTTACTTGTATAGTAGATGGCATAAGGAATCGGGTCTTTTTGTCCCAGTACTACTCCAAAAGTTGTATATGAGGAATCTGTTGAAATATGAAAAGGTTACTTCCAGTTAGGTCCCCTTAAAATAGGTGCTTCAAAGATTTTTGTTTTCAGGGTCTCAAAGGCTAACTAGCAATCAGGATTCCACTTGAATTCACAGTCTTTGGTAAGTAATTTGAAAAGTGGAGATGCTATCTTGGTGAAGTTTTCTATAAAACTTCGATAATATCCTGTAAATCCGAGAAAACTCCTAACATCTTTTTGACAACTTGGAATAGATAAGTTAGAGATGACTTCAACTTTTGACTCATCAACTCTAATCCCATCCCCTGAAATGTGATGTCTTAAAACAATTCCTTCAGTAAACATCATAAAACACTTCTCATGACTTAGTGAAAGATTTGCTTCTTTACATCTCTTTAAAACTTTTTCCAAGTTTGCTAAAGCTTCTTCAAATGTGTTTCCATAAACTGTGAAATCATCTATATATACCTCTACACAATCATGTATTAGATCTGAAAAAATTCCTAGTACTGCCCTTTGAAATATTGCAGGTGCATTACATAGTCCAAATGGAAATACTCAGTAAGCATAGGTACCCCAAGGACAAGTAAATGTGGTTTTGTCTTGATCTTCAAGTGCTACTTGGATTTGGTTATAACCACTAAACCCATCTAAAAATGAGAAGTACTTTTTGCCAGCTAATGTATCTAACACCTGATCTATGAAAGGTAGGGGAAAATGATCTTTAAGAGTAGCTTTGTTTAATTCTCGGTAGTCAATGCATACCCTCCATTTACCATTTTTCTTTGGCACAATTACCAAAGGAGAAACCCAACTATCTGAAATGGGATAGATAAAGTTGACATTTAACAATTTCTGCAATTTTTCCTTAACAATCTCCCTAAGATTTGGATTCATCCGTCTCTGAGGTTGTCTGATTGGTTTACAATTTTCCTCTATGTAGATGTGATGAGTGCAAGTCTTAGGGCTTATCCCTTTCATATCAGTGTACTCCCATGCATATGCAGAATAATGCCTCTGTAAGATCTTGACTAGCTCTTCTTGTTGAGATTTCTCTAGGTTCTTGTTTATATTTAAAGT
Source organism: Pinus albicaulis (assembly GCA_034641835.2). NCBI lineage: Eukaryota > Viridiplantae > Streptophyta > Pinopsida > Pinales > Pinaceae > Pinus > Pinus albicaulis. Next base: position 466,535,217 of record CM076569.1, read on the forward strand.
TTTGCCTGGAAATATCTCAATTGTAGAGCTACCAAATTTATCCATGGAATAAAGAGACATATGTCTTGATGATAAAAACTCAATGTTGGATTCTTCTTGAAATTGTTCATGTTTGTATTCCGAAGAGGATTCAAAGTTCTCTAAGGTATTCAGAATCTGGCTATCTTCACTAATTTTTGAAATTGTGGAGAGGTTGTGTGTCTTCTTCATCTTCAATCCACTAAGTATCATCTAATTTTGTAATTGTCTTTGCTGGAGGATATAAGGTAAATTTCTTGGTTGAACTACCATCAGAGATGTACATATCACCGGATCTACAACTAATGAAAGCATTAGATGTAGCTAACCAAGGTCTTCCTAATATAGTAGGATGCCCTCCTAGATTATTCTTAGGAGTTAGGATCATAAAATCCACAGGATACTCCCAATAATCTAGGGACACTGGAATGTCTTCTATTACCCCATCAGGTTTGATCACAAATCTTTCTGCTAATTGTGATAATGTGGGTGTAAAAAGAAGATTAGGAAGTTTCAGTTTATCCATGATTTGTCTACTCATGATATTGATTGCTGCTCCTAAATCAATAAGTGTGTTTTGGATCTCAGTTCCATTGATGTGTATTTTAACAACTGGATTTCCTGGGTCTAGATACCTTGGAATAACAATCTTACCCATCATGATATCTGCTATTTTTCCTGCTAGTTGAATTTTCTTTGTCTCTCTTATTCTTTTTCCTATTTTCTTCATGCTCAACTCCTTTATTGTCTTTGCTAAGATTGGAATTTCCTTGATAGCTTGCAATAATGGGATCTTAATACAAACATTTCTCGGCTCATCTAGGAAATCATAATTAGGCACCATAATTTGTTTTTCTACACCTCTATCAATTTGTAATCTTTCTGGAAAGGGAGGTGTAGAAGTGGATGTTGATGGTTGTTCTAATATAGGAGTTGAAATTATTGGTTCTTTTTGTTTTGATTTTTCAATATTTGGGTCTTGAAAAGATGTGTCTTCTTCAAGACTTTTATTTACCTGTAGAGAATCTTCCTCAGAATTGTCTTGCTCTTGTATGATTACAGAAGGTTTCCTCTTTTCAAGTATTCTTCCAGACCTAAGTTGAACATCACTAAGGTCTAAAGGAGTGATCAAATAAGTTGGAAATTGTTGGCCTTCTATCATGTATGTGTTCTGAGGATTTTTATTGTTGGGGTTTGGTATGGGTTGGGCAGGCAACTGATTTGTTTTCCGAGGAAATGGTAATGGAAGTGGTTGATTTTGATGTTGTGGATTTTGAAGATTTTTTTGAGGATTTTGTTGAAAATTTTGTTGAGGAGGGAAATGTGGATATGGTGATTAGGATGGTGGATACTGATAGTACTGAGAGTATCTTCCATAGGGATTTTGTGCTCCTTGTGCCCAAGTTTGAGATTGATTTTGAAATTGGGGCCAAGGTTGCTGCCAAGAATTCCAATTTGGTGGGGGTTGATTATACAGCTGATCATGGAATCCTTGTGTTTGAGGTCCTTGCCAAGGCCTCCTAGAGACAAAATTGAGAGATCCTGTGGAATTTGTAGGGATTTCTTCTTGAAAGATAGCTTTAAGACCAGGAAGTGAAGGACAACTCTTGGTCTCATGTTTTTCTGAACAAATTACACAGGTCTCTACTACTTTTGCATCCAAAGGGCACTCTCTCAAGGCATGCTTCTTTCTACATTTGGGACAAAAGATTGCTAGGGCATCAGATTCAACTTTTTGCTTGTTTTGTAACTTAAGGGTGTCTATTTGTTCACTAATATTCCCTAAAATATCATATTTGAATTCATCAATCATATGTCCTATTTATGCCCTACTTACTGTCCCAGAAGCAGACTTACTTGCCCGTGCAAGAGCAGGGTCTCTTGGTCCTTTTACAGTTTTATATTTCCCTCTTGAAAGGTTGATACATAATTCAGCTATTTCAGGTAATGTGAGCTGAGATATATCCCCTTTTCCCATCATGTTAAGGATATCTAACCATTCATCCCTAATTGTCTTCAACAAGAGAGCTTTCAAAGTGTCTTGATCTAAGTTTTCCATTTTTTCTCTTTTAATGTTGTAGTCAAATCTCTCCAACAAATCTTCCAAATTTTCATCCTCTTTTTGTAACATTTTAAACACTTCCTCCTTATGGTTGACTGGCATACAGTAATCCAAATACCTCTCTAAAAATTCTTGTTTCATGTCTTCCCATGTCCTAATAGAACTGTTGATCAAACTCATAAACCATTTTAATGCTGCTCCTTTCAATGTTGAAGGGAATAGTTTAAGTTTTGGGCATCTTGTAAGTAATCATAGGTTCTACATAGGACTTCAAATTCAAATAGGAAGGTTTTAGGATCTTCACTTTTGAGTCCATAAAAGTTTGGAAGGACAGAGGGTGAAATATTTTTCATAGTTGCATTGGTTTCTTCATCTACTATAGGAAACCCAAAAGAGCTTCCCATTTCCCTTCTACCTCTTCCTCTACCTCCTTCTTCACCTCTACCTCCTTCTCCTTCTGCACCTCTACCTCCTTCTCCTTTACCTCTACCTCTACCCCCTCCAAATAGTGTGTGTTCTCCATTAAAAACTCCTCCTCCCCCTTCTTCTACCATAGTTGATTCTTCTGTGGAAGTTGAAAAGTTTATGTCCCTAGCAGGGGTTCCTGAATCTTCTTCTAAGACAGGTTCAGTGGGTAAAGTGGAAGGTCTTTCTAATGGAATATCTGATCTTAAGTCCTCTAGAAGTCTAGGATCAGTAAAGGATGGAATGTGGGTTTGAGTTGGAGGTGTGCTGCCTCTTGGTCTTGGTGGAACAAGTGGTGTTCTAGGAATCAAGCTTCTGCTTCTTATGAATCTACCCTTTGAATCTCTTTCTCTACGCATATCATTGTTTTTGGGAGGTAAGAAACAAGGCTACCTAGTTACACTTCCCCGGCAACGGCGCCAAAATGTCTACTCAACTTAGTGTTCCTAAATTGATGTCAAAATTTTCAACCAGGGCTAGTAAACTGTTGAAGTGAAGTGCACTATCTGTGCCTAGGTATCTGTTTCTCACTACGTTGTGTTTAGTGTTTTATTTCAATGTTTTTGGTTTTGTGTTTTTATTCTAAGAGGAAAAGAACTAAGTATTGGTAAAGAGAAGTTGTTGGTCACACTAAAACAGAGCAAAACCTATTCTACACTATGTATGGCACTTGAGAACAGAAAATGCAAAACTTTAACAAGAAAAATAACTCATAGCATGAACTCAATAACTCATAACATGAACTCAATAACTCATAACATGAACTCAGTCCAATTCATTCATTGGAAATATGTTGGAATAACTTGGGAAAAGGATAAGTTTAATGCAATGAGGTTCTTCTAAGTAAACAACAATCTACAATATCACAGATAAAATCTCATCCATGGCTAGAAATTTGTTGGAACACATTTGGAAAATATAGTTTGTAACATAGTGAGGAATTCTACTCTAAATTAACCTATGACACTGAAATTAATCCATTCAACAACTCAAAATATCACTGTTAAGCCTCATTCAAGAGTTAGAAATCTTTTGGAATAGCTTTGGAAAAGAGACAGTTTGTGAAATTATGAGAAATTGAAGAACAGTCAAGACTTCAAAATGACATTGCCAATTCTTATTCCTATGATGATGATGTATTAATAGAAATTAAGAACAAGAGTGGTTTGTAAATAATGAAGGTCGTTAAGTTTAACAAAACTAGAATACAACTAACTAACAAAACTAGAAATACAATGAATAGAACAGAACTAGAATGCAAACAATTAACTTGAAATACAGTGAACAGAATTGAACTAGAGTGCCATTAACCTCCAGAGTTTTAAAACTAAACTAAAATGCAACTAATCATTGAAATACTACAACTATATCTCATTCAGTTTTAGTGGTATTTTGGAACAATTCATAGAACAAGACTGGCTGTAACATGTGATGTGAGTGAGCAAAAAAACATAAAGTTCAGAAAAAACACAACTAAACTCTAAAACACCACAGCTGTGTCTCATTCAGTGTTAGTGATATTTTGGAATAATTCGTAAGAACAAGATTAGCTGTAACAATTGATGTAAATGAGCATAAAACGTAAAGTTCAGAGAACTACTTAAATTAGGAATGAAACAAGGCTAACGTTACTTATCTAAACAGTATGCACAAAGCTTCTCGGGCAGTAGGGGCCCTCTACCACCGGCTTAGCACACAAATCTCCTCAAGATTTCCTCAGATCATGTATTAAAGTGTTCTTCTTTCATTAAATGAAAACGCTTCAAAAATAGAGTATTACGGTCTTTTGAGATCTAACAACAAAGCATCAATCTAGCTAACTGTCTCTCGGTCTCCCAAGTCATTCTTATAAAAGAAATACATAACTACCCTTGAGAAGAAACAGGACCAAGTGTCTTTTTCAATCAAAATCAAATTATAACTCTTGTGAAGGCCTCGTACTTTGCTGGAGACATCTGTAGAGTCCCTGTCCTGGTAGGAATCTGCTTTTTAGCTTTGATCTCTTCCACGTGCATAACCACCTGTAGATTCTTGCTCAGACTTCGTAGAGAGTAATAAATGATGTGGGAGTGGTGTGGAATTCAACCATATGCGTTTTTCCTTGAAGTGACACCTGTAACCTATGAGAACATGAAGATAGCTGTGGAATGGGCGACTAGCTATAGAATGGTTGCATTCTGTAGCTGAGTCTAGTCAAAAATTACTACAACAACAAAACCATGAAAATATAGCAAGTCAGTCATTGTATACATTCCTAAAGTGACTTTAATCAATCCTATTGATCATTTAAGCCTGTAATTGATAAGGGACAAAGGAAATGAAGTGAAATTTGGTGAAGGGAAAGGACACCTTTGGGGCTCAACAATTAGTATAGAGTAGGTAGGCTTTCATTTTCAGTTTTTGCTTTCATTTTCAGTTTTTCTTTTACCTAGAATAAGTATGCTCTCCTCCGCGCTTAGTGCTATCGCGAGGATTAAAAAATAGGGGTGATTTAGACTAATTTCAGGAATAACTAAATTCATGTTTTGCAATATGCCTAATCGATTTTATCGTTAATTTGCAAATCATTTTTTTTCTCCATTTGCTAAAAATTTGTTTTTTTTTTTTGTGAATTGAGGGTGAATAAAAACAAACTGAGTTTTTACATCTGAAACAGCGGCTGAAACTGTGTCTCGCTTGCAATTGATTGCGTTTTCTGGCCATACTAAAACCTACAGCAAGCAATTAGATGATAAAACCTGCAAAAACAATTAAATCTAAAATTTCCCAGGTTCATCGTTTCGCTTGGGGCCAATAAAATAACTGTGAGTTTCATTGGACTTGCAAGTTTCTGTCTCCGTCTATTCATTTATGGCTGAGCCGTAGCGATGCCATCTCTTCGCCTAATGTTTCATAAACCTGTAACTAGCGACAACAAACCAAAACGATGAGAAACAAACAAATGAAAGCGCAATAAAGTAAAAGATAATTCTTATTTCTTTGTTTGCATATTTCGAAAGCTGGGATTTTCTCCTGTGATTAATTCTCACGTTTAATTTGGGTTTCATAACAAAAAATAGGATACTATTCGGATGTTGATTGAGAAATATGGGCCAAAATCCACGGTTTGTTACACTATCTTTAGCATCTCAAGATAATAGGAACGAAATCCCATCAGTATCACTGTCATATAACTATTTTTTATGGATTGGCCTTCCTAAATTTTCTGTCTGTCGGCATACTTTATTGAGTGGTTTAAGCAAGGATACTCCCCGACGAAGCTTGTGGAGGAGGAGGATTGGGATAATGTCGTCGCTACAACTACGGAGAATCACTGGCTGACGGAGGAAACTGTGCCAATTCTGATGAATGCTTTTCATTTGATAGCGATGTCACAGAGCTTGGATCTGCCTGGGTTTTTTGAAGAAGAGGATGTTGCTGAAAGAAAAACGAGGTTTACGTTTATGTATCCCGCCATAGATATTATTCCCAGAATCGAAGAAACGGTAAGAGGAATGGGATTTCGAGTCCAGAACAGGAATGGAAAGCTTACGTTACTCCATATCGATCTGATGTCGAATGGGAATAGGAATATATTGGTGGTGGCGGAGGTGTTTGAAGTGGCGTCGTGTTTTCATATTGTAGAGTTCAGGAAATCCGCCGGCGTACAGAGAGCTATGCACGAATTTATCCAGGGATCTTAGTTTGCAAATGATAACATGCTGAGAACCATCCTACGAATGACTTCGTTTGCCCCTTTTAACTGTTTGTTAAGTCCTTTTCTCTATAATGAATGTACAAACTCCTGCGTAATCAACCGCTTCGTAATTCTCTGCATAATTCTTGGTCTCGGTCCTCAGTCTCGAGTGCTATCTGTGTATATGCGCCTTAGTCAAAGGCCTATGGAAATACGGCATGTACAACCCGCACCATTCAATAGAAAATCCACCTCATCATAAAACCATACCTAAACCTAGTTTCCCTCTTGAGATCTGTCATCGTAGCCTGATATGATCTGAACAAAGAAGTGTGTAAACAAATCATTGGGAATGAAAATCATGCATGGGCCCATGGATATCTGCAACACTTCACACCAAGACGAAACAAAGCATTTTTTACAATTGCATTCCATCTATTGCTATAAATAAACGCCATTCTATCTATCTCACGCATCTCTCTCCTCTGGAGGGCGCACCTCTGCTACCTTTTTGGCGGGCGCTTCAATGCACTGATAATAATGTTAATTTTGTTTCAGGCGATGCATTTGAGGTAATGCGTTTTTTTTTTTTTAATATATGCGTCTGCGCTGCCACTCATGGAATACGTGTGAAGTGGAATACTTTGAAAATGCATTCAAGTGGTTAATTGACTGTCATTCGTGCTGCTAAACAATTGACATATTTAATGGAAATTCTCTTAAAACGACAATTTTTTTTATATAGCTAACTTTATACTGGTTTTTCTGACTGGAAAATGGTGGTTAATTAGCCGAATTTTCTTCCTATGCGGTGGTTGCATCTTATAATTAGAGAAAGTGCCTTTTTCCTGGGCCGAGGCTGCGTCGATCCTAGAAGAATCATGATTTTATCGGTCTCTTATTTTTAGCATGAGTTACCGACAACCCAAGATGTTGCTACATGTTTTGCTTGATATGCATGGTCTGCCATGTCTACTGTCGCCCCTAGAGAGGTTATCAAAATTTTTCAATTACCATTTCCTGGGATGCGTTCTTTCCCACTCCCTAGGCAATCAACGAGATCTAATCTAACCCATGGTATGGGCATTCTGTCCATAGAGAGAAAACCAATTGGAAGATACATGAGTACATTATTGATGGTTGTGATAACAACAATCCCGTGCAGCAATCAAACGTAAAATATTCAAAAAAGACATTCTCCAAAGATGTAAACAATGTCATCAGTTTCTGCGATATGCAAATAGAGTAGCCTTAATGCAAATCACCGATGAGAATCAAAACACAACCCATATTTCCTTTCTTGTCCAGCGCACTCATAAATTGGGTTGGATTATCTTTAAATAAAAACTCAGTCCGGAGCCCTGAATGTACTATGCAAGATAGGGAGAGGAAATTGATGATACCTTCTGCAAGCCAAGATTCAGGCCATGAGTTGCATTTTATTTTGATATATCATGTTTTATAACATTTTTCTTTCAGGATTTTATGCCTAGAGCCAACATGCTGACACCAGGCACTCAGAGGAGATGTTTGACTCACAAAGGATTTTGCATCAGAACGAAACTAGAAATTGGCCCACGAGCTTTATGTCGATTCTTATGCTTATGCTGGATTTTATGCCGCAAGCTGATTTGTTTCTCATGCTCACTATCTCCATTTTACACACTGCTTCATTACACTAATGTTCCTGATGCCAGGATTGTCTGCTTGATGATTGTTACTGGATACTTAGGAATGCTACAATTGAATGCTTTGAACATTCCACTATATCTGACGATGTACAGGTCCAATCTTGCAGAGAAGTAAGTGAGATTATTGCAGCAAATCGATGCGAATCATACTCTGCCCAACTTCCAATTGATTGAATGAATTTAACAGTGCATCTAAGAAACCTATTTAACTTTCAGAACTTTAGTGACATGAATCAACAAGAAACTGAAGATTTGCTAGCGCCGAGACAGTATTGCTATACTTTTCAAAGCATGCCAAGGAATGGAGATCTGACTTTGATTTTGCCTATTTTATTTTTCTTTTTGCCTTTTCTTTTGGTGTGTATTAACCAAAAAAAAAAAATTTCAATAAATTCCTAAAAACAATACGAACGCATGTTTTTACGCTTGACACTAATTTGTTTTCTTGAAGTCACTTTGACAGCCATCGATGATGAAATAAGCGCGGGCGACAGGTTAACACACACTTTCTTTCCTTTTCTCGCATTGGTACTTATTCTCGCATCTTACATTTTACAATGCTCTCACGAAGTTTTCATACAGGATTTGTACTAAGTTTTTTTTTCAGGTTTCGGAAATGATCGCATTTTGCTGCTAAAGTGATTTTCAAAGATCATAGAACTTTTTGAGAAACATGCTTTGATAAACAGCTTGAAGGAGCTTTAACTCATCATAAACATCATGACGTTTACTGTTATCCATAAACTTTTTGTGCCTCTTGATGTTTGTTGTTACACAGCGACCATGCTGATACACCAACATTTCCACTTTTTCCATTATCCATGTTGTGACACTGTAACATTTCTCCTTCAAAGTCGATTGACCATCCTAGTGTTGAAGCCTATTTTCCATTGCCTTATCCTTCACGACTTCATGCACGCCTATTTTTCTGAATCGCATACATTCCTTTATCCTTTTCAGTTTTTTTTTGTTGACTTCTAGTTTGCCTTCTGAATAAAACTTATTCCCCTTCCATGATTACATTGCCTTGTTTTCCTCGCCATGCTGATCCACATTGCTTGCCCGTGAGTTCTTTCCATTTATAGTCCTACCAAATCTCTTTGTACAAACTCGCGTTGACTAATGTGGGATTCCTTAAGGCCCACCTTTCAACAAGTCTTGCCCCATCGACCTCAGCACCTTATCTGGAAAATAGACTAGATTTCCTTTTGGGTACCTTGAGACTTGCATGCCTTAATGGCAAGTTCTCTCGCTGGCAATCATGGGAATAAATCAATGTCCCTTGATCATCAAATCTTGCAAATGGCTCGATGGCAACCCCTCTATTCGCATTTCGCAATATGTACTCGGGTACCTTGGCACTCATTGACATCAATGGTGAGTTTTCCTTGCATTGGTTAATGACATTCATCAATGGCCGGTAATCCAATGATTTCTCTTCATGCTCGACACCGACACATTCTTTCGCATGATTAGACTTGTACCAACAAGTTTTGTAGCAGGTGAAGACTATACACCTTTTCACGACTCCCTCAGCAGTTACAGCAGCATGAATTATGATCTATGAGAGTGCCACAGTTCCACTTTCAGCCTTTATCTTTTCCATGATTTAGCATCAACAATTCAGATTCCTTCATTTCCCAAGTTCCAGTTACAACAACATCAACATTCATAGTTACATTTTCATGATCCTGCTGCAGTAAAACCTTCCATGTTCTAACAGCCACAGTCACATATTCTCTGATCTAGCAGTTGCAGCTACAACACCAGTCACGTTTTCATGATCCAGCAGCAGCTACATTCCTATTGCATAGTTCATCATTCTTGGGTAAGTGGAGGTATGTTGTTTTCTAATCTTTAATCATGCAATTCCTTATATGCTGACTTGATTATTTTGGAAAATTTCCTCATGACCCATTTCCTTTCATGACCCATGCCAAGTTGCATGAGGACATGCAACCAATTCAGTTCCACCACTATCACTCCATTTTTTTTTATCTCATTTACCATTCACCAACATTTCTTTTCCAACGATACTTTGTTGCACTTTGCTTCATATGCATTAATATACAAATTGGCATATTTCATGAATATTACAAAAGGGCTTTCTTATGCATAGTTATGTTTTCTTATGCACATTGATAGCTTATGATTTCCAGTGAGTGTTTACATTATTATTGCAGCAAGAGAACAGAAAACGAAATGAATGTTGTTAACACAAGAACCAACATTCTTTGTATTCATGGTTGTCACACAAGAACCAACCATAAGAAAAGAGAACAGAAAATGAAATGAATGTTGTTAACACAACAACCAACATTCTTTGTATTCATGGTTGTCACACAAGAACCAACCATAAGAAAATGTAAGTTGTTACTCATGTATTTCACATATCCTGGAAACATTCATTATTAAAAAGACATCATCATATAAAGCCAAATTTCATATGCTAAACGTTCTTAAAGAGATCCATGCATGGTTGCATGAGGACATGCAACAAGTTCAGTTGGGGGGGATGTTGGGACTCAGAAATGTCATATTTTCATCCACCTTTCCCTTCACTATTCCTTACATTTCATCATCCCATTAACCTTTTATCATATCATTTTCATAAATACATTTACGTTTCACCTTCTTATTTTCCACTTGATTCATTTTTGTATTATAAGTGAATTTATGATTAAATATTAGAAAATATACATGTTTTTATATATATCTGAAGAATGTGTGAGCTTTGTAATGTGTAGGAGATATGTGAAGGATTGATTCCAAGAGACTTCTCAAATATATCCTCCACCCTTTTAAGGAGATAATTATTCAAGCCTATTCCTAAGGATAAGATCACGAAAGATTTGGTTGGCATATCTTATCCAAGATATGTGAGAGATGTGTGGAGGATTTGAAGGGATCATATCTTGTAATAATGGGAAAGTAGTTGAGAGTGGTTGAGAGAATAGTGGATCTGTCATTATGAGATGGTTATCTTCTTCATGTATATAAGAGAGTGCTCTCTCTTCATTTTCATAAGTTTTTGGAGTTTTGGGAGATAGTCTTGTAATTAGGAGAAGGGGATTCTTAGCTTTGATTCATATTCTTTATTGTTACACTTTCATGATTTTCCATTTGATTCTTGTAATGTAATTTGAGATAGCTTTATTGTTGTGAGCTCACATATGTTGTTTTTTATTCAAATCTTCACATGTTGTATTGCTTTTCCCTTATGCAATTTCCTGCTTTCCTAGTTAGTGTTTCAATGCCTTCCTAGATTAATTTGATTTCAGTAATTTAGATTAGATTAGTTCCACTTCAGTCCTGCATATATAGTGCATGTGATTCGTAAGCCTACGAACCTCGGATTGACAAATTAAATAGTTGGGCAAGTATTACAATAGAATTAAACAACAATATTTTCTCCCAACAATGAGCATATTTTCCCACTCCAGCAGGGAGTGCATAAAGCCTAGCAGAAGTTGTGCAGAGGAGAAGAAGAGGAGTTTGAATTTTTTTGTAGAGATGGCATCAACAGGGATGAGAGATCAAGACTGGTTGGACGGAGCCTCCAACTATGTGATCTGGAAGCAAATATTTATTGTGTTATACATGAGTATGATCTCAAGGCCTACAATGATAACATGGTGGTTGTACCCATGGATCCAGATCAACTGAAGGCCTACAAGAAAGAGATGGAGAAAGTGAAGAGACTGATTCTCGATGGGGTCCGAGATCATGTGGTGTCACACATAGTTGACAAAGATACTGCCAAGAAACAATGAGATTCTCTTGCTACGCTATACCAGGGATCTTTCGAGCAGTGGAAGATGTATCTTGAGGAGAAGTTGAGATGTAATCATATGCACAAGGGGGAGCGCATAAACCCCTTCCTCACTAGGCTTCAGGATGTCTGAGACCAACTGTCAGTTGTAGGGTCAACACCCCAACCTACAAAATTGGTGCGGTTTGCTCTAAACAACATTTCTGAATACTGGCAAGTCTTTGTCCAGAGTATCATGGGCAGAGACAAGTTGCCAGAGTGGGACCGGATGTGGGCTGATCTGCAGTAGGAGGAGATGGGGTGACATTTGGAGAATAGCAACAACAACAATGGGGTGAAGCAAGTGAAGGAAGAGGAGAATGTGGCCCTCGCATGAAAGGGGCAACAAGAGTAGTGTAGGAGGAAGAAGGACCTTTCCAAGGTCAAGTGCTTCAGGTGTGGTGAGTTAGGCCACTACATCACTCGTTGTCCTCTAAAAAATAAGGACAAGGAGGAGAAGTGGGAACATCAGGTTGCATCTGTGGAGATTGATAGGCTATCCTCCAAATTGGAGGAAGATTTTTCCATGATAACGGACATCCCTCCAAGAGTGAGGTGGGGTGACTTGGTTTTGTAGCCCTAGAGTGCTACAAGACGGACATGATTCTTGAGGAGGTCCACCTCTTGAATCAATATCATGCTACGAGAGCCCACAATCAACAATAGCAGGATGGAACAGAGGCAGTTGGTGCATTTAGGTGTCAGAGTGACAGATGTAGTAGCTAGTAACAGTCATATATTAGGCAGCACAGAGCAGATTTGGTAGCAGTGCAGTTGGCACAGTGCTTATTCAATAGCAGTGCAAAGGCTTCAGTGACAACGCAAAGAGTAGTAGTAGTCAGGACTCGGGCGACAGATGCATCACACTGACTATGGTCGGTTCAGTGTTTTGGAAATTTCTCAGTTGAAAATGTTGCAGTTGCAGCAACAACAGATAAGAGGGAGTTGCAGATGTTGCAGTAACAGTGGCAACAGAGTTGCAGTGTAGACGCAGTAGTTGGTAGCAGTTCAGCAGAGTCAGCAACAATACATATGTAGCGCATATCAGAGTTGCGTAGTAGTTGGTGGGCAACATTAGCTAGACATCAGCGGCGTGATAGGAGATGGTGCAGAGGCAATGTATTGTAGCAGCAGTTGCAGTTGTAGTGCTAGAACACTTTACTTGCTAGGAGGGAGTGTTGGTTTTTGTAGCATTGGATGTGTTCTAGCCTCTAGATTTGGAAGAGAGGTTAAAATATTTGTATTCTCCAATACCCAGAAAACGTTTCTGGAAATTCCACCTAGAGACGACTTAATTAAATTAATTAGTCATTTTTTAATACTTCCTAAGTCTAAACTTAGGAAATATGATTAATTAAAAGGTATTAATTAATTCATGGTGAGAATATTCTATAAAAAAACTTGGACCGAGTTGTAGTTAATCTTATCCATCGATTAATATTTAATCATGGTCGTTGAAGTCTCAACGGAAGATTATAAGAAGAAACTCGATGGGGCTTGGAGAACACAATTTCAACAGAGTTTGACTCCACTAGCATATCGATTTCCAGAGTAGAAACACTGAGTTGCAAAAAAGAGAGAGTTAGTGAGCTTGAAGCAATGAGAGAGGGGCAGGGATTGTAAGGCTAGAAGAAGATTTTCCAGTTCTTGTGAGTGCATTGCAGAGAGGCAGTGAGTGCCACAGAGAGGCAGCACAGTGCTTCAGAGGAGATTCTGTATTTTGTTGGGGAGAAGATTTGATTCAGTGATAGAAGCCAGAGAGAGAGTCTGGAGGCCAGGAGGATCCATTTTCCAGACAACAACTAGAAATATAACAAGAAGAGAAGAAATTTTGAGTTTGTGGGATGTAGTACTGCGTAGGCTGATGTAGTGACTGCGGAGAGGCAACAAGGAGCAACTCAAATCGAGCTAAGGTCAATGTCAGATCACCTGTGGGAGTGAGATTTTTATCACTAGATTTACTATCAGTCATTTCTCTGTATGGATTGCTACATTTAAGCATCCATAGTTTAAATTCACTACTACATTATAATCAAACCCTTAGCTACGGTTTTCCCGAGTTGGGTTTTTCCGGGGACTTACTCCAAAAATAATTGTGTAATTTTGTGTGTGTGAATCTGTTCTTCCAGCATTTATTTTTCTTCAACAATATTTTATTTGTGAAGGCTGTAGTGTATTAGTTTCAATATTTACCTTAGCACACAATAAATAATTTGCTAAATTTATTTAACAAATAGAAGAAATTATATTAGTTGCTGCAGTAGGATTTTGTCTAACATAATTTTCACAAGACTTAGTCCTCAAATAAAATGAATTTTTTGATCATGTCAATGGAAAAGACTCCAAAAATTCTGAAGGGAAAGCAATATATAAATATATGAAAAAGGATCTAAGGGCTAAAAGGATTCTTATAGAATCCATCGAGGATTCCCTCATCCCCTATGTAGCAGAGTTGGATACATCAAAATAAATATATGATAATCTAGTGGAACTATTCTTTGAAAGCATAGCATGAAAATTCATATAAATAAGATATGAACTATACAAGTTGAAAACAAAAAACTATGAAGGGATATCTACATGTCTTATTAAAGCATCACAAATAAGGAATCAACTTCAAGATATAGGAGAGATGATATCCGATAAAGAAATTACTACCATTGTTATAAATGCTCTAACTGATGAACAAGGTAACCTTGTGTCAGAGGCCCATGAAGAGAAGAAAGCTATCCCATTCAATAATTTGTGGTCACTATGCAATATTGAAGAAAAAGGGTTGAAGGAAAAAAGTGATGTAGGATCAAATGAGCAGGTTCAAACATTTTCTAAGTCAAGAAGAAAAGAGAAATTTGGCAAATTTGGTCCTTAGAAAAAGAAGAAGATCAATATGTCACAGATCCAATGTTATAGATGTCGAGAATATGGGAACTACAAGAGAGATTGTCCTAAGTTCAAGAAGGACAACAACAAAAAAAGAAGGGAAGAAGCCCATATCACTGAAGAAATGGAATAAGCTAAAAAGAAGAAATTCAAGGAGGAAGTAAAAGATCTTTCAATTTTGTGAAATATAGCTATCATAGTAGGAAGCATTAGAAGCATGATAGGATGCATAATTTTAGGGGATGTCATCATAATAGCATATAATTGAAAACAAGAGCTCATGACATCATTATGAAGTTTGAAAGATAACTGAAGTGTATGACGGTCATTATTAATGAAGTAGCTCTTGGTAACCTCATTAGAAGCATAAGTAGTACTTGTGGGTAGAAGTGAGTCATCTAGTATGAAGCTCATCATACATTATTGGGAAGGAGCATTTGCAAGATGAGGATAATCAAGATCCTCTACTGGAATATTCATTAGAAGACTCATCTCTTCAAAGATGTCTAGCTGAGAATTTCACTTTGGATGGGATTAATTGTTCGAAATGATGGTATGATGACAAAGGAACGCAGCACGCCAAAGATGATTGAAACACTCTCAATCAAGATCAAGAAGCTGCTAAAGAAATTCTGGATGAACAAAGAAGAAAACAAGTATGTATGCATATGTTCAATGAGTCAATTCATGTCATTATATAGTTGCAAATAGTAAGGAAGCATACTCTACTTCATGAGTATGATCAAAGGAAAGGGATCTCTCTCGCTAAAAGGATGCATAAAGGCACAATTCACATATTTATTAGATGAAATCAACATAACATGTCCTCATATGGAATATGAGGTGGTCGACAAAGATGAAGGAACTATGATCATAAGTTTCTGAAAAACTATGTGTTAATAAAGAAAGGAAGAGATCATGAAAGATGCAACTATGGAGAAGGTAATCAACATCCAATGACTAATATATTTGACTATGATATCTTCGACCTTGATGAAGTCTGAAAAAGAAAGAGACCCTTGACATTGTATATCTCGGAGATGTGTCAAATGTATGTGTAGGATGCTAATATTGCAAGCAAAAAAATGTCAGGATGAAAGGCCATCATAATAGGTAACTTTCATTTAATTTCCATTTTAATTTTTGAAAAACATCTAGTTGGGTTGATACAGGGCTACTGAAAGAGATTTGTAGATGTCGCCTACAACTAAACACTCATGTGGTTGAATAAAGGATCTTAGAGGAAACATGATTGCAATCACATTTTTTCATGTATTTCACATTTTTCATGTAGTAGGGTCCATCGAAAGAATGCAACATAGGTACTCCGTAGATGTAAAATTAAATTTTTCTTCCAACAAATGCTCTTGCCCAAAATTAGAGTAAAATTATAGGGAGCTAAGTTGAAAAAGTAGTTTTTTATTTTTATTTTTATTTTTTCCCTCCAAACTTGTTGAGGTAATCTAATTTTATTTTATTACTTCCACTATTATAAATTTATAATATTCCTTATGAGGCCCATTTTAGACCTCAAAATTTTGCTAATAAAACCCTCTTAAGGGCATTTTCTTTAAGAGTCCAAATTAAGGACAATCATTTACCACGTTTGACTTCTAAGAATGCTTATTTTTGTGCCAGTGACATAAATGAATACGTTCCCTTGTGTGGGTCTTTTTGATCCATTTGCAGGTGACCCAAACCTCCTTCCACATTCTTAGGGAAATCAAGAATTCCTTTGTCCCTTGATTTAAGATTATACTTAAATATTTCCATAGGAGGTGGGTTTTTACAGGCCTCCAAATATTCTATAAGTATACCTAGGTTGGTAAATAACTTGATAGGAAAGTTTCCTTCTACCAAGCCTTCTTATTCCCTAAGAATATGAATAAAAGGAGAAGGATTAAGGATTTTAACTTTAAATAGGCCAAGTAGAAAGTCATTCAAGGGTTCAATTTTTTTTTTTCATCATTTAGGCTAAGGACCTAGAAATTAGATCTTCAAAGCATTTCCTTTTAGTTAAAGGAGACTTTGTGGACTTACCCAAATGAAGTGAACATTACTTTCTATCATTGGTAGATTCCATCATCAGATCTTTAAGTTGGATTGTGTCTAAAGAATGAGTTACTATTGCTGATGGAACTTCTATTGGGTAATCGAGGATGGAGGCTTAGAAGAAGAGACTTGATGAAGCCTAACTATGTAAGCAATTATATTCTTGTGCTTGAGCCATGTAATAGAGGTTTGAAGTCCTTGCAAGTATATTCTAAAGTAAATGTGACTATGCAATCAATTGTCTGTGTCAACTCATCATACCTTGTATATCCTTTATATTAATGCCCATGGATCCTGATACACTTTTCTGGAGGATTTTTGGTCCAACAACTAATAATATTAGTTGATGCATCACCTAGTCTCATCACATTATCCCTAGTTGGATTACCTTCTCATATATGGGATTCATACAAAGCTTGAACCATTTCATCAATAATGATGACAAACTCATCCTCTAGCAAGATAGACCCCATGTGTGATTGCTTCCATGAATCTCACGTGTCGAATGGGTAGAATTTTCAATTGGACTATATACGTTGACCCTCCAGTGGATCCTCTAAATGATCAATCACCTCTTCATCTAAAATCAACATGAGATTGGACCTCCTTACCTCTTATCACCTTAGTTGTTATTGTAGATGAACCCTGTGGAAGCAGTAAGTTACCCTCTCCAGATGCATAGATCTATCACCTTGTCAAAATGTATCTTCTCAAAACTATTGAAGAATAAAGATCCTCTATACCAATTCTAAAAACCCTTAATTCCACTTGCTTTTCCTTTTCCAAAGGATAATTCCTATGATGATAATTCTTCTAGATCCATATTTAAAAAAGAAATATACTTCATCACACTCTTCAGCCCATAAGCAAAAATGAGATTTGTTAAGACCTTGCCAACACTACACAAATATTTGCAAATTACTTACATGTTATACCTTGCCCTCTTTGAAATTGAATATATATAACCTTTAAAAAAACACGAGAGATGAAAAACATTTTATCTTAGTATGCCAGGGTTATAGTCAAATATATTCTAATTTTCAAAAACTCTATCACACTGCCAACCTTCTTGACTTACTAAGACAAACAAAATATGGTGATCTCGGAACACTTCTCTCACATCAAACATACAAATAATATGTTAAAAAATTTCAATTAATTTTTTACTTTCTTAAAATTAGATAAACCATATTAATTTGAGTGTTGTTAATCATCATCATAATCATTAAACCCACTTAAATTATAAAAAAACTAATATTTTTATTATTATTATATCAAATTATTAAAATTAATATTATTTCATTATATACCATTTTCAAGAAAAAATTGAATTTAATTAAAAGATCATTACATGTGAATTAAAATGAAATTAATTTTAAAAACCATTTTTTTTTTCCATTTAATAATTTGAGAAAAAAATGGTATGAAACTTTATAGATATCTTCAATTATTATTATTTGCAACTTTTGAGAAAAATATTCTATGTAAACTTTAAGTAAAGGTTTACATGGGCATGCCATACAACATGCTTCGAAACGACAAGGTATCTTAAATATATATATATATATATATATATATATATATATATATATATATATATATATATATATATATATATAATTTTTGTTTTATTGGATTAGGTGTAATTGTTTTGAACAATTTTCATTAAATTTATTTATAGATTGGGTGTCAATTTTGAAATATATCACAAATTGATTAGCACAACCACATTAGTACATGTAATTAATATATACCAAAACCACATAATTATGATTATTATAATCATTATTAATAATAAATATTACTACTACTACTGCTATTCTCTACCGCGCGCGCTAGCTCTGGCTCCGCTCTGCCTCCCTCTACGCCCTCTGATCGCGCCTGGGCTGCTGGCAACTCCAGCGCGCCCCTGTTTCGTCCTGTCCGGCCTGCCCTGCGACAGAACTTACCATGGAAGACCGCAGGACCCCAGATCCCCCTCCGCCTCCGGAGGTTACGGCTTTTAGGGCAATGATTGCGAATGCTCCCAAACGCCCTCCATCTCAGTCCCAGCAGAAATTTGTGAAAAAACTGGACTCAATCCCCACAGTGGCTCTCCCCGAAGGAGACACCTGCAAATCGGCTCTGAATCTGGTGGAGAGGGGTCTCATAGGCAAGTTCACGGGCCTCTGGCCCTCTCCCAAATCGGTTGAGGAATGGACTCAAAGGAACTGGAAGCCTCTGATCAAGGAGGGAGTCAATAGCTACTTCGTAGGTAAGGGTTTCTTTGTGTTTGTCTTTGAAAACCCGGAAGACAAAGGATTAATCTTCAGAAACGGGCCATACTTTATGGGCCCTCAGGGCCTTTACCTAAACAAATGGTCCCCTGACTTCGACCCCACTCGGGATGTTCCCTCGGCAGTCCCGGTTTGGGTTAGACTCCCTCACTTGCCTCTCCACTACTGGAATCCAAATTCTCTCCAGACCATAGGAAATGCTTTGGGAAAATACATAGATCAGGCGGTAAGAAAGGATCAGTACTCATGTGCCCGCATCTGCGTAGAAGTAGATCTCGAAGAAGGATTACCGGAAGCAATCAAGCTCACTGTTGCTGGGTGGACGCATGTCCAAGAGCTGGACTATGAACAGTTGCCTTTTAAATGTAGGCACTGCCACGGGCACGGGCACTTCGCAAAGCACTGTAAGAAGAAGGCGGAGGAACAGGCGGATAAACAAAATGGGGAACAATGGACCCTAGTCCAAAAAAACACTAGCTCAAAAAAAGGCGCAGGCAAAGGAAATATGACTGGAGGTCAACCAAGCTCCAAAAGCAACCAAGAAGCGGAAGCTCCTCCAAATGCACCAGAAGGAGAGCAGGACATACAAGGCAACCTAAATCAGGAGAACGAGGAACAGCCGGCCCCTTCCCCTTCAAATAAAGAGAGAGAGGAAACCATTCAGTTGGAGGAAAATCAAGGCTCTCCCACTAATCCTTCCTACGCAGAAATAGCAAGGAAAAAACCAGTGGTTAGTTCTAGTTCTTCCGAAGATGAATTCTACGAGCGCCCTTCCAAAAAAGCAGGAAGGAAATCTCGTAAAGAGAAGAGGGAAGAAGAGGCAGAAATACTCAAGATTCAAGGAAGTCAATCCACAATAGAAATGTCTATTGGGCGAAATATCAGACCAAGGCCTTCCAAGGGAGGCCCCAACCCCCCTCTTTGTAAATAATGAATCTCGTCTCTTGGAACTGTAGAGGTCTGGGGAACCCCTCTAGAATATAAGCAGTCAGGGACCTATTGAAATCAGAACCCTCAGACGTTCTTATGCTCCAGGAGACCAAAATAGAAGGGCAGGTCCTTCTAGAGTTAGGGAGAACAAAGTGGAACAAAAAAGCAGGAAAAGCAGTCAACGCAAGGGGAACCTCTGGAGGGCTGGCAACACTTTGGACGGATGACCTCTTTCAGCTGCTTAGGTCCCATGAAACCCAGCACTGGATATACACGGAGCTGAAGCATAAGGCAAGTAAGTTGACCATCTCTCTCTTCAATCTCTATGTTCCAGTGACTTATTCTGAAAAGCGAGAATGTTGGGATACACTTGAGGCCTTTCTTGAACAGACCAATCCCAGCAATATCATACTAGCCGGGGATCTGAATATTGTTCTGAAAGCAAAAGAAAAGAGGGGGGGGATCAGCTCCAGTGACCCTATGTTGGCCAAGGTTGAGGAGATCACCCAGCTCTGGGACCTTATTGATTTCAGGCCCATTCGTGGAATTTACACTTGGACTAATAATCGGGTTGGTACGGAGCACATTTCTGCTCGTTTAGACCGTTTCTTGGTTCAAAGCTCCATTATGATGAACAAGAAAATAACCACCAAAATTCTGCCCAAGCTCTCCTCAGACCATAAACCCATCCAACTCCATTTGGAAGATGAAGAAGACTTGGGTCTGCTTCCTTTTCGATTCAACCCACTCTGGATCGAGAGAGATGGATTCTTGGAGACTGTCAAGGCAGCATGGGCCAAACCAATCTCCGGATCCTCCAGCTACGTATGGGAGCAAAAGCTGAAAGCTACAAAGCAAGCTCTGAAGGACTGGATAAAAGCACCGGATATCAACCCCATCAATCAGAGAAAGGAGGCTGTGCAGTCTTTTTCGGATCTGCAAACTGATATGGAAAACAGAGATATCACATCTGAGTTGCTCGAGGAGGAAGTAAAAGCACAAAGAGCAGCGTACCAAACTTTTCGTAAGGAAGAAGAATACTGGAGGCTTAAATCCAGAAGCCTTTGGTTGAAGGCCGGGGATCGGAACACTCCCTTCTTCCACTGGCAATATAGAGCTAGACTGTCGAAGAACTACATAGCAGAAATCAAAACAGCCGAGGGTCAAGTATGTAAAGGATTCAATCAAGTTAAAGTCGCTGCTGAAAACCACTACAGGAACTTGTACAGAGAAGAAACTCAAATCAATGACGAGGAGGTGGATGACTTTCTCTCCTGTGTTCCCTCCCTTATCAGTCCTGAAGACAACTTAAATCTCTGCAGACCCATTACTGAGGAGGAAATCATAAAAGTTATTTGGTCCATGGAATCAGATAAGGCTCCTGGGCCGGATGGGTTCACAATCCACTTCTACAAATCCTACTGGCACATTATCAAGGCAGATCTGCTTAAAATGACAAGAGGATTCATGCAGAAAGCCAAGATTGGTGGAGGAACCAAGTCCACTTATCTGGCTTTAATTCCTAAGGACACCAATCCTGACTCCTTTGCTAGATTCAGACCTATCTCGCTGTGCAATGCTTCTTATAAAATCCTGGCAAAACTTATGGCGAGTCGGATCAAGCCATTGTTAAAAAAACTGATCTCCAGCAACCAAGGTGGCTTCGTGGAGGGTAGGCACATTCTGGACAACGTGATCCAAGTTCAGGAGACAATACACTCAAGTAAGCAACGAAAGGAGAAAGGTATGTTGATTAAACTAGATATGGCTAACGCCTTTGATAGAGTTAATCATAGCTTCCTATCTAAGGTCCTGCTCTCCTTTGGTTTTTCGATACATTTTGTCCATTTAATAAAAGCCTGCATTGACAGTCCATGGATTGCTCCATTAGTTAATGGCAGACCCGCTAACTTCTTCCAAGCTCAGAGAGGTATCAGGCAGGGTTGCCCTCTCTCCCCCTTCCTGTATATCATAATGGCAGACTCCCTCAGTCGTAAGCTTACTGCTGAAAGAATAGCAGGACATATTCCGGGCCTCAAACCTTCAATTGGAGCTGAACCTTTGAACCATGCTCTCTTTGCTGACGATTCTCTCCTACTCGGAGGAGCCTCCATCAGAATAGCCAGAGCTTTCGACTCAGTCCTCAGAAAGTACTGCAGAGTTTCAGGTGCCTTGGTTAACGAGAGTAAGAGCGAAATATATAGCTGGAACATAGATCAGAATGAACTTACTGCAATCTCTGCTCTTCTTGGGTTTAAAGGTCAGGCAAACTGGGACAGGTTTAAATATCTTGGTCTTCCCATAACTTCTGGAGTAAACAAGAGGTCGTTATGGAGCGATATAATCTCAAAAATTAAATCCAAAATTGCTGCGTGGGGAGGCAACTGGCTAACTAAGGGAGGTAAAGTAATCTTAATTAAAACGGTGCTGTCTGCTCTCCCAATCTTCCAGGCAGCTTTCCTCCTTGCTCCAAGAAAGGTGATGGAGCAGATCTCCAAGCTGCTCAGAGATTTTCTTTGGCAGGGAGGGAAAGGCAATGAGAGAAAAATGCATCTGGTTAACTGGGATGTGGTTAAAAAGCCTTTGTCTGAAGGCGGATTGCAAATTAGAGAACCCATGCTTGTCAATCTTGCTTTGGGAGGAAAGATTTTGTGGAAGATGTTCAATGAACCCTCTCATCCAATCAGTGTTACCCTGCGCTCAAAGTATGGTCCCATTAGTGCGCTCTCCAACCTACAGACAGCTAGTGCACCCAATAGCACGATGGTCTGGAAATTATGTTGTAAAAGCAGCAATTTTTTCAAAAAATTAATCTACAGGATTCCAGGGAACGGCAAGCGTACGCATCTATGGATGGATAGTATAATGGGAAGTGAGCCACTTGCTCAGATGGAAGACATTGCAGACCTCAGGAATTGGCTGGAGCGCGCAGGTGTAAACAGACTGTATGATATCTCGACCTGGGATCAGCGTGGAGATTGGAACGGATGGAATTTCCACAGAGTGTCAGCACGGTTTTCCCATCAACAAGCACTGCTTGTCGATCTGTTGGATGATGCTGCACCTGTTTGCAGATCCAAAAAAGATAGCTGGGGTTGGGGACAGTCTGGAGTCTATACCACCGCAGCTGGGTATAATGCTTTACAGGTCACAAGGAATTGTAGTCAAACTAAGGAGTTTTGGAAGAATGTGTGGGAGCCGCTTTCCCTTCCAAAAGTAAACTTCTTCTTCTGGACCTTGGTCCATAACAAGCAGCTTACGGGGGATAATCTGGAAAAAAGGAAAATAGCTTGGCCTCACAAATGTGTGTTATGCTGTAACAATTCCGAAGCAGCCCAGCATCTTTTCATGGAGTGCAGATTTGCTGAAGAGGTTTGGGTTCTCACGCTTCAGGACCTGCAGATTCCAGCCCCCTTGCAGAACTCAGTAGCAGACCTCTTTGCCTCCTGGAGTCAACACTATCCCCATCGAATCCCTTCCAAATCTTTCTGGCGTAGAATCTGGATAGCGCTCCCAAAATATGTATGCTGGCAGATCTGGTTGGCCCGCAATCAGAAGATTTTTAAAGAGCTGCTTTATACCCCTCTGCAAGTCGCTGCAAAAGCTAAATCCTTTCTCCTGGAAGCGGCTCAAATTCAGTATTTTAAAGAAGATCATTTGCTACTGCCCGAAGAAAAGCGCTGGCTTGGTATGCTTGTGCCCCATCCTCGCAAGAACCTTCAACCCCCGGAAGGTGACAATCCTGAATGGCGCATAAGAGACGAGGATGTTTTTTTTCAAAATTGGTGGAGGTCCCAAAACACTTCCACTATCTTTTTCGACGGGGCGTCCAAGGGGAATCCGGGTGCTGCTGGCGCGGGTGGAGTTATTTACTCTCCTGGTGGGTTTTCCAAAGATTGGTTATGCTGGGGACTTGGCAAGAAATCCAACAATCACGCAGAGATCCTAGGGCTCCTAAAAGCTTGTCTTATGGCAAGAGATAAGGGAATCAAAGTGCTCCAAGTCTTCGGTGATTCAGAATTGATAATAAAACATATAAACATGGAGAAGCCGTTCGGCAATGCCAGCCTCAATAAAATTCTGGACAGATTGAAGAGAGTCCTCCGAGACTTTGACAAGTGTAAACTTCATCACATTTTGAGAACGTCAAACAATGAAGCAGATGAGATGGCAAACAAAGGCAGCTCGCTTATGAAAGGGCAGATCATTGTAAACAACATAAGCTCCATCCAGATGCCTTGAAAGTCCTTATTGACTGTTAGATGCAGTAGATAGATCTCTGCTTTGTAAAAGGGGCTGCCTCGGCAAAGACCCATAACCTTTCTTACTTAATAAAAACATATCCGTTACAGTTAAAAAAAAAAAAAAAAAATATTACTACTATTATTAATTAATATTATTATTTTTATGATTAATAACATTATTAATTAGTAGATTTATTAATGAATATTAATGACATTATAAATTAATAAGTATTAATTGTATTATTAATTAAAAAATAACAAAATAACAATAATAATTTTTTCATTCATTATTAATTAATACATGAATTAATTATTATTAATAATTAATTAAATACTAATATTAAATTATTAAATTATTAATATAAATATAAATATAAATGTATTAAATATAAATAAATTTATTAATATAAATATTGTTAATGAAATATTAATATTGTTAATTAATATCGTTAATGAAGATGAACCACATTGGTTCGAAACATGTCGACAATTCATGATCACATGTAATTATTACCGAAAGCAGTTTTTTACAAATATTAATATTGTTAATGATTGATTTTCAAATCGAGAGAATCTTTGTCATAATGCGGCATTGGACCATGGTTTACTATGGTTGGTTCTCATATTAAGACAATGTTTGTGAGAATGCAACATTTGACCATTGTTGAGCATGGTTGAGCATGGTTGGATATGATTGGCTAGGATTATAAACCTAAGCAAATACTATTATACCCTAGGAATATGAACCCTTAGATTAATAAACCCAAGGAATTGATATCACAGACCCGAGGGAAAAATTATAAACCCAAGGTATATAAACCAGAAGATAAATATTATAAACCCTAAAATAAACATGATTTACAATGGTTGATTTCCATATTGAGACAATCCTTGTCACAATGCGACGTTGGACCATGGTTAACCATGATTGATTTTCATCTTGATACAATCTTTGTGACAATGCGACATTGGACTATGGTTGACCATGGCTCATTTTCATATTGAGACAATCTTTGTCACAATGCGACATTTGACCATGGGCGACCATGGTTAGCTATGATTAACTATGGTTAACCATGGTTGATTTTCATATTGAGACAATCTTTGTCACAATGCGACTTTTGACCATGGGCGACCATGGTTGGCTATGATTAACTATGGTTGACCATGATTTATATTATAAATGCTAGGGAATAATAAACCCAAGGATTGATATTATAAACAAGGGTAACGAACCCAAGGGATTAATACTAAAACCCCAAAGGATTATGAGCCCAAGGGAATAATATTAAATCCAGGGGACTAATATTATATACCCAAGATATCTTATATGTACTAAATATTAATAACACTAAAATAAACATGGTTGACCATGGTTGATTTTCATATTGAAACGATGCTTGTCACAAAGTGACGTTGGACCATGGTTAACCATGCTTAAGCATGGTTGATTTTCATATAAAGAGAATCTTTGTCAGAATGCGAAACCATGATTAACCATGGATGACAATGTTTGATTTTATAAAACATGGTCGACCATGGTTGATCAACGTTGACCATGATTGGCCATGGATAACAATATTTGATTTTATAAAACATGATTGACCATGATTGACCATAATTAATATTATAAACCCCATAAATTAATACTGAAAACCTAAATGATTATAAACCCAAAAAAATAATATTATACCCTAAAAATATAAATCCTTCTAATAAATAAATCCAAAAATTGATATTATAAAACTACACGAATAATAAACCCATTATATACCTCATAAATTAGGTACCAATTTTAAAACATATAATAAACCCAATAGATAAAAATTATATACCGCATAAATTAGGTGCGAATTTTAAAACATATCCCAAGTTGAATATATAACCGTACACTGAATTTAAGTTTTTTCATCGAATTAGGTGCCAAAATTTAGGACTATTGTAATCAAAATACATGAAGATTAAGCAGCTCAACCACATATGAAGATTTTGTCAACCATGGTCTATAACGTCGATTAAAGGTGAGATGACGTGTCACGGAATCTCCAAAATCGAGATTTTTGTCGAGAAGCGAAGGGAATTGAAGTTGACGTGTCCATCAAGTAGACTAACACACTGCCTAAAGTTGCGAGATAATGTCGACCATCCGATCAGAGTACCCGACCATTAATCTGAGCCGTCAGTTTCTCCGGAATTCTCTTTAAATTGCAGAGTCCGGCATTGCAAACCCTCGTTCATTCACCGATTTCATAGTAGTTGTCAGGGTTCGATTCTGGGCCTCTTCAGGTACTGGGTTAGCTTGTCTGTTTAGAGTGCTAGACTGATCTTTTCGACTTCTTCATGTTTTCGTCATTTCCAATGTTCAGGAATGCTATGTGCTGGAGAATCCGGGTTTTGGAACGATCGATCGGACTACATTGGCCGGATACGTTTCTCTATGAAGGGTTTTCCTAGATGACCATGATTTATTTGAGAATGCTCTGAAAATAGAGGTCTGTTAGAAGCCATTTCCATCTTTTGAGGTCTTTTATTTAATGGAGGGTTTCATTTCTAATTTCAGTTTCGAACCTGCGGATGATTAGAGGCCGCTGTCAGTCTATGTTCTTCGACATTTATTTTTCGAGATCTGGGGCTATGGAGGGATGAATGGAGGGGAAATTGTGTACCACGATATCTAAAATGACGTGGATTGGAATCTATCTTCTTGTATTTACTTCTTAACGAAAATTTTATTTGGAAGTGAAGGGTGATTGATGTATATAAACCTAATAGCCATTAAAGCTTCATTGGGGTTTGAAATGGCATTGCCTTTGCGGGTGCGCTTGCAGGCGGGCCATCAGATTAATGAAATGCTTTTATTTTGTTCTTTGGGGAGGGTGAACCTTCCCAATCATCCGAGCCTATTTTGGCCGGTGGTCTGTGTCGCGCGTTTTGTGTTGGAATCTTTGATTGATTGTTTGACATGACCGATGCTTCATCCTATTTCGACGAAGCGCCTACACATTTAAAAGTCTCCCACACGACACACGAAACGATCCTGTCAGGTATTTAAAAGTCACACCACACTAATTTTATCAGGTGTGCAGTCCGATAAAACTCTTTCTTCCTTTTATTTGTCATTTTCTGTTAAACCTAAGTACATTTATTTATGTTTCTCTTATATCTTAAATGCAAAAAGACGCAAAAAAAAAAATTGAATGCGTTTCTGTTCAATTTTAAATTCAAAAAAGACTTTAAAGGGAGGAAGGATTGCGTTTCTTTTTCAATCTTTAAATTCAAAAATATGTAAAAAGGAAGGATTTGGGATTAGTTTATTTGGTGGGATTTAATTGGTTACCCACAGTTCCGATTACCATGGAAGCTTCTTCAAACAGCGCATTAGGTATTGGTGGAGAGGAGTGTAGTCTTTCCTCTGGAGGCGAGAGAAAATAAATAATATTTTCTATGAGAATATCTTTTGGAAATAAAGATTTCTTTTTCCATGAGAAATATGTTTATATTTTAATATACAGAAAGTTTATCTGATCACTTACAAACGGAAAATAAATATGTTTACATGCGTCTATTTTATTTGGCGGTTCTTATAATTTAAGCCACCCAAAAGTGTTTTCAGGTAGATTTTCTACTTTTTCAAATCATTTTAATGCGTAATAAATATAAGCCTAATGTAAATAAATACCAGTCTAAAAGTCTGTATCCAGAATTTTTAAAATTTTAGAAGAAATTTCATTTTTTATAAACATCCTATTGCATAATAAATATAAATCTACTGCGTAATAAATATAAATCTAAAGTTTAGATGCATACACATCAAAATTCCCTTATACAAATTCAAAATTAGCTTATGAAAAATTGCTGCATCGTTACAGATGATGTCCAACACATAAATTCCTACTGGCATCATGATAATGTTTCAGCAAGTTTAATTATATTTTATTCCTGACATTTTCTAATTTCAAAAATTAAAATCATAGCTGGTTCACTAGGAACCATATACAAGTCTATAAAACTTAAAAACCATATACAAGTACAAGTTAAAAAATTATTAGTCTTCAATCTACACCGCAATGAAAACAAAGGACCTGGATCATATTTTGCTAGTGTGTCATTCTGTTATTCCCACATATCTCAACTGCCTGGTGCTATTTGCAAACCGTCTTTTAGTAGTCATTTGTCAATACTGTCTTCAATCCACACCGTAATCAAAACAAAGGACCTGGATCATATTTTGCTAGAGTGTCATTCTGTTATTCACACATATCTCAACTGCCTGGTGCTATTTGCAAACCATCTTTTATTAGTCATTTGTCAATACTGTTACTGCTATTTTCTCCCTTCCATCCATTCGATGACATACGATGAATAATTGATCAGATGGTTTAATACATATTACAATGTAGACACTGTTCTCATCTTTAAAACAGATTACACTAATGATTTATGTTTTTAGTTGATGGTTGGTTAAAACAGTTTAAACTACATGGTGGTGTATTCTTAACTCACAATCTAGACATTCTTGACTCTTGTTTGCTAAATGCATTGTGCCATTGTATTAAGGTAGGTAATTTTTGCAAGGCCAATATATCTTTATCTACAGTTGTCAGTGTTGTTATTCAAATGTCTGCATTCTTGTTAGCTAAACGCAATATGCCATTATATTAAGGTAGGTAATTTTTGCAGGGACAATATAGCTTTATCCTACAGTTGTCAGTGTCGTTATTCAAATGTCTACAGTAAATTAAAATGCTCTCTAGAAGCTGCTGTTAGGCCTGAATACTTATTGGTGGCTGTTGTGTTAATGTGGGTGTCTAATTCTAATAAGCATGGAACTCCTCGTCATAAGCAAAATGTTACAATTGGAAACAACGCTTGAATATATTGTTCTATATTGGCACATTGCCATAAAAAATCGCAAGGCTTTGCCTTTGAGCTAGTGTTTATATTAGCTGTTTTGTGTATATATTCTGTTTTTTAAAGATATCTCTTTTCACATATTAATTGATGTAAAAGTATTCAAATACTGCTTATGATGTACATCAAAATCTTCAAAGCTATTCTTATAATCTACAAGACTATCTTTTCTGGGAGTTCTGGATATGTGTATATATTAATTATTAACAGCAGGTTTGTGTATGTATTAAATCTGAACATTAGGTATTGAGTATGTTCGCTGCTGAGTTGGTGGACATGAAAGAGTCTACAATTTGTACATTGTATGGTCTAAAAATTGTGTTTGAATGTAAACTGCTACATGTGCAGTACTTGATAATTGGATGCATGCATAATTGCATGCTGTCTCCGGGACTTGTGGACTGCAGGGCAAGGATAAGTCTCAGTTTCGAAGGGGATGTTATTGACAATATGGAGATTTCACTATGTTTTTTATAAAAAGGAGTTGTCTATAGAGTTGGAGGAATTGTCTGGATGCTTAAAAGTAGCTGAAATCAGGGCAACAAAACAAATTTAAGAAATCTTGCAAGGGCAACAAAACAAATTTAAGAAATCTTGCAGTAGCAGTGTTTAAATGATGGTTAAAAGTAGCTGAAATCAGGGCAACAAAACAAATTTAAGAAATCTTGGAGTAGCAGTGTTTAAATCATGTTTTTGATGGTGAAAATGGATTCAGCACCATCAAAAACCTCTACAGCACCCAAAATATTGAAGTTTGATAGCTATAACCTAGATTTACAAAAATCCCTACTAAATTTTCTTAAAATCTTACCGAAATTTTTATGATACTACGGCTTATAAAAATCGCTAAATAGACAAGTAAAACTGTTATCTTGATCTAAAAATAGATTTGGAAACATTCTAAAATTATTGAAATTGTCTCATTTATAAACACATTAGCATTAAGAAAAATCGCTATATATTTTCAATATAATATATTATCTATATTTTTTTTACTCTTTAACGATGATTTCAAATAATAAAAAGGAGATGGGAGATAGTGTAGAATATGTAAAAAGTGGGGTAGAGTCATTATAACAGCTTTTTGTCGACTTTTCAAATCGATTCCAAACACCAAGACAGCATGTAAAAGCAGCCCATCAATACAAAATTTGCATATCACTTTAAACATACTGCCTTTTTATAATAATAAAGGAAAAAGCACGATAGACAGATTTTTTTTTTACTGGTATAAAGTTTCACAAAAGAGAGCCTTCATGAAATATTATTTCAAGTACAATTTTAAGTCCATGTTCATCCTTTTTTTGTTCTCCTTTGAGTTGCTCGTGATTTGGTTATTCTTATTCATCATGCAATTAACTTTGATTAATTACACCTTTAACAAAAACTAGGAGACTTGCTCATGATTTGGTTGTTGATTGACTACACCTTTAACAAAGGTTTTAGAAAGCTGCCTTTGGTGTGCAATGCAAGAGGCCAATTTTTCAGTTTTCTTTTCAACACATTGTTATTTTCATTCTTCAAGCAAGCTCTTTTTACCATGTAAGTTGATATATGCTGAAACTTAGATTTATTTCTTCGTCGCAAACGTGCTTCTATATCCCTGGAAGACGTCATCATTGACTCCGAATCGTTCTTGTTTTCTTTCTTCAAAATTCGAAACTTTGAAAATCTGCAGAGACGTTAGTTAGCATTGGGGTAAGGAGAGGTCGTATTGAAATAGGAAGGGCTTAAAAAATCCTGCAAAGAAACCAAAAAGAAGAAACAGATTCACTCGGCAATCCTAGAGAGAAGCTAGGGTCTAGTAACCCTCGAGTACAGGAAACTAAGCCAATACAACCAATAAAGAAAGAAATAAATTGAAATTTCAGAAAAATACGTCCCAATTGAGCTATACCTTGCGGGCTCGACCAATTGAGCTATATCTGTTGCTGCCTGCTTTAGGACAACATCATATGAAAGTTTGGATTTTTAATAATTATAATATATCCAATATCTGTTTCTAAATATTCAAACAGTCTAAAATGACATTTATTCCAGAGTATGTTTTG
This sequence comes from Pinus albicaulis, assembly GCA_034641835.2. Classification (NCBI taxonomy): domain Eukaryota; kingdom Viridiplantae; phylum Streptophyta; class Pinopsida; order Pinales; family Pinaceae; genus Pinus; species Pinus albicaulis. The sequence goes on from CM076569.1 coordinate 466,566,284, forward strand.
AGACATATGGACAACTTGAATGTACAGGCGAGGCAGTCTTTCTATGCTTTTCATTTTGCAGGTTTTATGTATTTCTGTGATGACTAATAAGTTTTTGTATACAGGCTGTTATGTTCACACGCTGGAGGGCTGTTTTTTTTGCTTGTTTTGGAAAGGGATGGATAGTATAACATGGATGACTTTAAGGTTATCGCGGTCTGTTATCATGTTTATTATGGTACATGTAATATCCATGTTTTATTATGGATGATATTATCTCCGAAATGGTTGAGATCTTTATAGCGGGATTAGACACTGTTCTGTAATGGGCTGTATTTTGATCATCAGATATCAAATCTGGATGTATCTTGTATCTTTATGGACTGTTTTTCTATTATAAAATATATAGCGATTTTTTTTTCTGCAAAATAAAATAAAATGACATTTGCATAGCACAACTACAATAATAAATGTGATTGATATTAGCCAAAAACATCAATTTAATATAAAAATCTAATATAAATATTAATTCTCTTAATATAAATCCATCAATATATTATACATAAGTTTACTTCATAAAATATAAAAATCTAATTAGATTTAACTATTTTTGTGAAAATAGTGCATAAACTTTCAAATAAATAAAATTGTATTCTATAATGTTAGAAGATTGAATCTGTTTATTAATAAGTTGAATAAACTTTTATAAACTAACATTATTAATAAATTTAAAAGATAAATTATATATATATAATAATAACTGTGTCGAGAGGCACAATTTACAGCCCAGTATGACCCCAATCTACAGCCCAGTATGACCCAGACGTTGGATGGCTGAGATTAACTATTAAAATACAACTATGTATTATTTGTATAATTTGAATGGATAGTAAATTATATACGTGAATTTGAATGGATCATAAATTTACCTTTAACAAAAAAATTTACCACATTGAATTTCCAAATTAAGTAAAATTATAAACATCTTTACTCTTTACTAAAGTCAATACCATTTCTTAAATCAAAGAAAAAGAATTAATTCAACACAAACAATCAAAATCCAAAATCTTTTAATATTTCTTTTAATTAAATATTTGTAAAATGATTTTTAAAAAAAAACCTATATTTTATGGATAAATTAAATTAAAATATTTAAAGACATAAATATTTCCCAATCAAAGTTACAATATTTTAAAATTTAAATAGATAAAAATATAAATAAACATGAGGTATGGTAAATAAATAAAACATATTTTATGCTTACTCCAGAGCTATGGGAAATAAAATAAAAAAATATATAAACTAGATGTATGGTAAATAAATAAAAATTATTTTTATATTTACTCTATAAACCTTTTTATATTTAAAAAAACTTTAAAAAAAAAGTTTTATTTAGATGAAGCCTATGGAACGAATACCATGGGACAAATTAATATTGATATCATGGGTCAAATACCATATTTATAAAATAAGTATGGTAACTAAATAAATATAAAAGAGGTATCAAGAGGTATGATAAATAAATAAATATAAAATAGGTATAAAGATGTATGGTAAATAAATAAATATAAAAGAGGTATAAATGGGTAAGGTAAATAAATAACAATATATCAAAAAGGATTATAAATAAAAATCTAATTATATAACAAGCCTATGGGCCAATAAATAAAATGTAAATAAAACCTCTTTTCATATTTACTCCATAATCTGCTTTATATTAACGAATATTTATGTTCATTAGTTTACATAACTAAGAAGAGAGAGAGAGAGAAGTGAAGAGAGAGAGAGTGATAAGGGAGAGATGAAGAGAGAGTGTGTATGTTTAAGGGTAAGAGAGAGAGAGAGAGAGATTGAGATCAGGGAAGAGAGAGGGAGTTAGGAGAGAGAGAGAGGAGAGGGATCGATAGAGAAATGGAGTTGGAGGGGGAGAGATGTAGGAAATAATAAATATAGAGAGTGAGAAGTGGAGAGAGAGGAGTGACAAGGGAGAGACAGAGAGAGCGTGTATGTTTGGGGCTGAGATAAAGAGACAAATAAGGAGAGATGGAGATAAGGGAGGGAGGACGAGATATAAGGAGAGAGGGAGGGATATAGTAACATAGTTGGTGGGTGAAGAGAGAGAAAGAGGGAGACAGAGATGGGAGAGAAAGGGAAAAAGAGGATGTGAGAGAGTGGAGAGAGGGAGGGAAAGAGAGATGGACTTGGAGGGGAGGGAGAGGGAGGTAAGAAGAAAGACATAGAGAGAGAAAGGTGGAGAGAGAGAGAGAGTGTGAGTGATAAGGAAGATGGAGAGAGAGGGAGAGAGGACAAAAGGAGGAAAGAGAGATATTAGCGGGGGAGAAGGAAAGAAGGGGAAGATAGAGATATAGATGGAAGGTGAAGAGAGAGAGAGAGAGAGAGAGAGAGTTGGGGAGAGGAGGGGATTGACAAAAAGATTGATATATATGGAGTGCGAGAGTGTGTGTGTTTAGGGGGGTGAGATACAGAGACATAAAAGAAGAGATGGAGGGGGATATAGATATGGATGGAGGGTGGAGAGGGGGAAGAACATTTCTCACACTAGATCGATTGATATAAGTGGAGATGGTGATTTATAATCTTATTTTATTATTTTCACTATATGCATCGATTTTAGTGTAGATATTTATTTCTAATGATATTTGATTACTTGCACTAGATGCATTGATTTCAATGTAGGTGGTGATTTTTAATACAATTTGATTGCTTGCACTAAATTTGTTGATTTCAATTTAGATGTCGATTTATAATTATATTTGATTACTTGCACTAGATGAATTGATTTCAATGTAGATGATTTCTAATCCCATTTGATTGTTTGCACTAAATGCATTGATTTCGGTGTAGATGGTGATTTCTAATCCTATTTGATTTCTTTGAGTAAATGCATTGATTTCAGCGTAAATGTTGGTTTCTAAGTGAGAGAGTGAGTGATAAGGAAGATGGAGAGAGAGGGAGAGAGGACAAAAGGAGGAAAGAGAGATATTAGCGGGGGAGAGGGAGAGCAGGGGAAGATAGAGATATAGATGGAAGGTGAAGAGAGGGAAGAAGAGAGAGATGGGGAGAGGGGGTGATTGACAAAGAGAATGATATATATGGAGTGCGAGAGCGTGTGTGTTTAGGGGGGTGAGATGGAGAGACAAAAAACAAGAGATGGAGGGGGATATAGATATGGATGGAGGGTGGAGAGATGGAAGAATATTTCTTGCACTAGATGGATTGATTTAAGTGGAGATGGTGATTTATAATCCTATTTGATTATTTACACTAGATGCATTGATTTTAGTGTAGATATTTATTTCTAATGATACTTTATTACTTGCACTAGATGCATTGATTTCAGTGTAGGTGGTGATTTCTAATACTATTTGATTGTTTGCACTGGATGTGTTGATTTCAATTTAGACGTCGATTTATAATTATATTTGATTGCTTGCACTAGATGCATTGATTTCAATGTAGATTATTTCTAATCCTATTTGATTGTTTGCATTAAATGCATTGATTTCAGTGTAGATGGCGATTTCTAATCCTATTTGATTGCTTTGAGTAAATGCATTGATTTCAGTGTAGATGTTGGTTTCTAATCTTATTTGATTGCTTGCATTAGGTGCATTGATTTCAATGTATAAGTTATTTCTAATACAATTTGATTACTTGCACTGAATGTGTTGATTTCAATTTAGATGTCGATTTATAATTATATTTGATTACTTGCACTAGATGAATTGATTTCAATGTAGATGATTTCTAATCCTATTTGATTTTTTGCACTAAATGCATTGATTTCAGTGTAGATGGCGATTTCTAATTCTATTTGATTGCTTTGAGTAAATGCATTGATTTCAGCGTAGATGTTGGTTTCTAGAGAGAGAGAGAGAGAGAGGACAAAAGGAGGAAAGAGAGATATTAGTGGGGGAGAGGGAGAGAAGGGGAAGATAGAGATATAAATGGAAGGTGAAGAGAGGGAAGAAGAGACAGATGGGGAGAGGGGGTGATTGACAAAGATGATATATATGGAGTGCGAGAGAGTGTGTGTTTAGGGGGGTGATATAGAGAGACAAAAAAACAAGAGATGGAGGGGGATATAGATATGGATGGAGGGTGGAGAGAGGGAAGAATATTTCTTGCACTAGATGGATTGATTTAAGTGGAGATGGTAATTTATAATCCTATTTGATTATTTGCACTAGATGCATCGATTTTAGTGTAGATATTTATTTCTAATGATATTTGATTACTTGCACTAGATGCATTGATTTCAGTGTAGGTGGTGATTTCTAATACTATTTGATTGCTTACACTAGATGTGTTGATTTCAATTTAGACGTCTATTTATAATTATATTTGATTGCTTGCACTAGATGCATTGATTTCAATGTAGATTATTTCTAATCCTATTTGATTGTTTGCACTAAATGCATTGATTTCAGTGTAGATGGAGATTTATAATCCTATTTGATTGCTTTGAGTAAATGCATTGATTTCAGTGTAGATGTTGGTTTCTAATCTTATTTGATTGCTTGCATTAGGTGCATTGATTTCAATGTAGAAGTTATTTCTAATACAATTTGATTGCTTGCACTAAATGTGTTGATTTCAATTTAGATGTCGATTTATAATTATATTTGATTACTTGCACTAGATGAATTGATTTCAATGTAGATGCTTTCTAATCATATTTGATTGTTTGCACTAAATGCATCGATTTCAGTGTAGATGGCGATTTTTAATCCTATTTTATTGCTTTGAGTAAATGCATTGATTTCAGTATAGATGTTGGTTTCTAGAGAGAGAGAGTGATAAGGAAGATGGAGAGAAAGAGAGAGAGGACAAAAGGAGGAAAGAGAGATATTAGCGGGGGAGAGGGAGAGAAGGGGAAGATAGAGATATAGATGGAACGTGAAGAGAGGGAAGAAGAGATAGATGGGGAGAGGGGGTGATTGACAAAGATAATGATATATATGGAGTGCGAGAGAGTGTGTGTTTAGGGGGGTGAGATAGAGAGACAAAAAACAAGAGATGGAGGGGTATATAGATATGGATGGACGGTGGAGGGAAGAATATTTCTTGCACTAGATGGATTGATTTAAGTGGAGATGGTGATTTATAATCCTATTTTACATTTTGCACTAGATGTATCGATTTTAGTGTAGTAGATATTTATTTCTAATGATATCTGATTACTTGCACTAGATGCATTGATTTCAGTGTAGGGGGTGATTTCTAATACTATTTGATTGCTTACACTAGATGTGTTAATTTCAATTTAAACATCGATTTATAATTATATTTGATTGCTTGCACTAGATGCATTGATTTCAATGTAGATTATTTCTAATCCTATTTTATTGTTTGCACTAAATGCATTGATTTCAGTGTAGATGGCGATTTCTAATCCTATTTGATTGCTTTGAGTAAATGCATTGATTTGAGTGTAGATGTTGGTTTATGATCTTATTTGATTGCTTGCATTAGGTGCATTGATTTCAATGTAGAAGTTATTTTCTAATCTTATTTGATTTCTTGCATTAAATGCATTGAATTCAATATATATGTTAATTTATGATTTGATGTAATTGGATATATGACGGTACATTAATTTTAAAGTGATTGGATTAACATAATGCATTGATTTTAGTGTAAGCACAAAAAGTTATTGACAATGTACGTTGATTTTTGTGTTATAGTAATTTAACCTATTAATATTGGAGAGCAAGAGAGACAAGGTATTATGTTTACTACAACAGCTCGAGCTAAAGATTTAAATGGTTTATGATTTAAATATTCTTTTTCATATAATCGATATGAAAATATAACAAAACTAACAACGGTGGCAATAAGAATAGTAGAAGAAAATAGTATGAGATTGATCACAATGAAGACTATTTGTAACACGAGTACATTCTTATTATTCACATTTTCTATCTTTCAACACTATTATTGTCACTTTGCATTCAAAAAAAACATTTCATCATTTTTCATCATTATAGTTATTAACAATATTTATTATCTCAACGAATTGAGGTAACTAAGAAAATTTAAAAAAATGACCAAGTTAGTCTCAAAAATATTTAGCATATTTAAAATGATTATATTAATATTTGATATATTTACATATTATTGATAAAATTAATCATATTTTCAATAGATTTTCCTTGGCAGCACACGACTGAAACCAGCCTAGATCCATCTTAACTCTGGATCTATCAAGCGCCGAGAGGGATCAAATCTCTCAAGGTGAAAACCTCTCCTCAAGTTTTGCACTCAAAAAAGAGATTTGATCTATCTCGGTGCTTGATAGATCTAGAGTTAAGATGGATCTAGGCTGGTAAATTAGTTTGGATAAGGTAGTAAATTTGGCTACAAAAGTATGTAGCTTTTTAGCAATGTCAATTTAAAATATAATGTCTTTTGAAGAAGCCATTTCTCTATAAGCCTAGAAAGGCGGTGAGTAACAATAAAATTAAGCTGCAATAACATGTAAATGCATTAACTAAAGAACTGGGAATGAGTCAGTAGAAATAACCTGAAGTACAGCATAGCTGCATAGCTTGTGAATGAGTGTGAATCACATGTATAAACATTAAATGAGAATAATAATCCAAATGTCCACAATTAGAGTATTTGAACCTTCGAATTTCTATTTATTTCGTAAACAATAGAACTTTAAATTTTTATTTTTGTTTTATTGAGGTCTTATCCTAAAGAGTGTCCCAATTGTTTGTTTTTGGACAAAGTTATTTTGTATACAGGGATAACTTGCAGGCCAATCAAAATTTTATTTCTTTGATGGAACCTCTTTGATGAGCCAGACAAGAAGCTAGAGAATCTGCTTTAGTCATGTTTTGTTTAAATTAGTTTTACCTCTCTCCAGATCTCCTAGTGGACTTTTACGTAGAGGAATTCTACAGTATGATTGTTGATATGCCCTCGATGGTAGGTGTCACAATATACCTCTTGAATTTGATTGTTTTTTGCATTTAAAAATTTATATCTTAAGTTTTGGAAGCAAAAGCAATAGTTTGGGTTCAAATATGGGCATTGATAAACTTTTTTGTTTTAGGCCTTAATATACGGGAGATTCTTTGACTGTCTTGTGAAACCAGATATGTTTAGGATTAAATTTCTGTTAGTTTTTGCAGTATTGTTGTATTTCCAAGGTATAAAAGCTTATTCTAAACTATACAGTAGATTATTTATTTCATTATTTCACAGATATTGGGCAATGCTGATGTATAGTCAATCCTTGGAGAGTACAAATTGGCTTTCATTAATAGCGAATGCAGAAACATTTTCTAAATGCACAGCGGAAATTTCTTCATGTTCTGTTTTTGCATTTTTTTTTATGAAATAGAGATGTTTGTATTATTAAAAGGCAGCGGTTTTATTCGGTACGTAGAGGGTTACTAGACTATTTTAGATGCTTTACAGAATTTGAAACTCCTAAAAAATATGTTTGAAGAGAGAGTCACTACCAATTGCAGGCAGCGTCCATGGACTTCATAAAAACCAAAGAATCCAAGAGTCGATTGATTCTCCATTGGCATTTGTACGAGGGCGAGCATCTGTTTCACAAGTAGGTTGACATATTTTGAGGGGTGGACAATGATTCTTCGCGTTGCTTCCAGAGAGGCTTCCAGCTCCTCATTTTTTGCTTTGTTGCTTCGAGAGAGGCTTCCACTCCTCAGTTTTTGCTCTGTCCTAGCATGTTGGAGTATTACACTCCTCTTAAGGCTAGTTTTGTTGTGTTTTAGCTTCAACACATCAATTTATAACTTTCGTAAGCTAACTTGTCAAGTTAAATGAAGATAGGTTACCTAACTTTCTTATCTTTAGCCTTCTTCACTTTAACTCAAGTATCAGTCATAAATTTAGCTTATTTTACATGCGTGTCTCATGCATGTCAGATGCAATACATTTGCATGCATGCAACTCACTTGCACACTCCATGGGTTGCATGCAAATACATGCCACATGCAAACTCACATGCATGCTTTGCATGTTGCATGCAATCAACATGCAAACTCCGCGTGTCACATGCAGCCCACATGTGTGCCTTGCATGTTGCATGCAATCAACATGCATGCCTTACATGTCACACAAGTTTTTAAAAGGGCAAAACAAGGTCTTTCTAGTTAAGACACAAGGCTAGAAGTATCTGTCCAAGCTACAAATATCAACACTCCCTCTTAGTGAGGGAGGTACTTCTGAAAGAACCTCCTCAACTTGGATCTACAAACCCACCATGTTATCCACTACTGTAGTTGCTTCCTTTGAACTAGAAGGCTTCTTTGCTACTTGCTTCAAAATCTGATCTGAAGACTTGTTCTTGCCAACCATGCTCCTAGGATCTTGCTCATGAGCATCCATCAATGTTAGCTCATACAAACTAGTCTTGACATATTTGGAAGAGGCAGTTGAGTTCCCAATATCAAATTCAGTCTTCCTAGCCTCTTGCTCAATCTTTGTCACTAACATCAATCTTGTGCTAAGTTCTTCCAGCATGATTGTGGGACTTGTTTTAGTTCTTCAAGACACCTACGAACTCTGCTCTGAATCCCCCAATTGGTACGATCTCCCTCAACCTCTGAGGGCTGACCTCTGCGATTCCTGTGGGCTATCGGGTACTACCCTTTGTACCTTTTTCTAGTTACTACCAACTCTTCCATCAACCACTTGAGCATGCTTGTTGTGACAGATCCTTTGTCCAACGACTCTACTCTCTCTCACAACTGCGTTATCATGCCCAACGTGGCACCCTCCATACCATGTTAGTTTTTCCAAGAAGCCAACACCTAGTATTTAATTCCATGCCCTTACTTACTAAACAAATACACATCCAAATTCCTAACCAAAATATTTAGCGGAAGTAAATTTACTTGAACTTAATCACAATGGGATACAAAGTTATGCTCAACAAATTAGTTCATCATTAATAAAACTTAGAACCTACTTGGGCTCTCGTCTTGAGATAATGGCCCAGCTGGGGAATTACATAAACAACAATAAACTTGGAGTTATCCAACTGATCAAGCCCTAGATTTATCCTTCAATATTCCTCGATGGATCTGGATGTCTCCCTCGCTGCTCCTTGCACCTTCCTCGAATACAACACACTAGAGTATTACACTTTTCTGCCTCCCAGGGCTAGTGTCATTGTTGTGTCTTAGTCTCAACATTTAGGTCTAATTTATAACTTTCCTAAGTTAAGATTGAATGCCAAAATTAACTCGTCAAGATAATTGAAGATAGGTTACATGGTGTTGAAATATGTAACTAGGTTGCCAAAATTAACTCATCAAGATAACTGAAGATAGATTACATGGTGTTGAATATGTAACTAGGTTTGGTTTTCATAATGACATATAATCATGATTTTATATATTTAAAGAAAAGAGAAAAATAAATTTATTATTGCGAGTCTCGAGATATGGGTTTCATGCTCAAGAGAATTTATTTTATAGGTCAAGCACCCATTAAGTGCTTCTAGATTGTCATAAAGTCATTGAGTCATTGTCATGTATTAAAGACCCATTTGGACATGTTACATATTGTAAAAGCAAAATTTATCGAGTCAAAAGACCCTCCAAAGCCTCGTCATGGCACAAAGATCAAGTTGGCCTACATGAAGAGACAAGTTGGCCTAAAGGAGCAATTCGACCCATTGAGAAGCCTATATAAAGAAGACTTCGACTTCATTTGGAGACACTTCACTCACACACACAAGTTCGTTCACAAGGACAAGAAGAAGTGTGAAGAAGAGTTAGACATAAAAAGAAGGAAAAGTCGAGTTATTTTGGATTTGTCTTTGGGTTACTTCTCTCCACATGTGAGAAGGAATTAGGGAACTATTGGTGCAGTGAATTTGAGTTGTAGAAGTAATTTTTGGTCATCAAGAAGAGTTGTTTTGGACGCCGAGTTCTCTAGGAGAGAGAATCCACTCAAGGAAAGAAGAGAAGTTGCAGTTTTTGGGCAAGTCGAAGTTGTAGTTTCTGGGTAAGTCAAAGTTGTAGTTTCTGAAGTTGCAGTTGTTGAAGAGGTTGAAGTTACTGGAAGGAGAAGCTATTCAAAGAGGAAGCATTGGCTTGGTCTTGGAGAGGTTCTTGGTCAAGGGTCTAGTTCTTGGAATTCGTCAATTGAACATTCTATAAGAAGAAGAATTATGGTGGATTTTCCTGTCAAGTTGGAGAGGTTTTGGCTCTCGCTGATCGCCTACATCTTATATCTTACTGTTTCATTGTTCTTTATGTTTTGATAGTTGTTTGATGATATAGAACATTAATTATAACAAAGGAAAGAAGAGGAAAATCAAGAATAGTAAAAATACATCAGAAGCAGCAATCATCGAGAAGAGAAATTTCCTACTTTTGTTGCCCCTAGATTTCTCAACATGGAATTAGAGCTAAGGTGACAAATCAAGTAAGGAAAGCTCAATAAAGGACACTCGAGGATCAAAGTTTGAGAAAGTATCAAGGAAATTCTCTCATCTCCAAGGAATTTCGAGGATAAGGATCACATCATCCTCTTGAAGGATGTCAAAACCCTAGTTCGTTCTATGAAGGCATATACACTTGAAAACTTTCTTGGGATCCTCGCTCTATCAATCATCAAAGGAAAAACCTTAAATTGAAGAATTTTAAAACATCTTGGAGTTTTCACATTCAAGGGAAGAATAAGAAAGGCATTGTCATCATCATCAAAGATTTCAAGGCAATCACCTTATTGAAGCAAAGGATTTCATCTCAAAAGAAAATCATTATTTCAAACATCCTTGAAAAATATCATCCAAGAAGCATCAAGGTATCATCAATCATCGTCAACAAAGGCATCAAGTTGAAGAGTTCATCTTCATTTGACAAGTATTTTTATTTTTATGAATAAATCTAGTAAAATGACTTCATTTTGCAAGGAGATCAATAAGTTGGTTGGGTCATCGAACTTCCTTGCATGGAAAAAGACGATATACTTAGTCCTCAAAGAAAATGAAGTTATTGATCATGTCAATGGCATAGTCTCCAAACCTTCTAAAGGGAAAGCACTATCTAAATATATGAAAAAGGATCTAAGGGCTCAAATGATTCTTATAGAATCCATCAAGGATTTCCTCATCCCCTATGTAGCAGAGTTGGAGACATCAAAAGAAATATATGATAAGCTAGTGGAACTATTCTTTGAAAGCACAACACGAAAAGTCATATCACTGAGATCTTAACTATGTAGAAATTATACAAACATATGTATATCAATAGATTCAATCTGATCAAGCAATGTACTGAAAGTCTCCAAACCCTCTGAAGGGTAAGCACTATCTAAATATATGAAAAAGGATCTAAGGGCTTAAATGACTCTTATAGAATCCATCAAGGATTCCCTCATCCCCTATGTAGTAGAGTTGGAGACATCAAAAGAAATATATGATAAGCTAGTGGAACTATTCTCTGAAAGCATAACACAAAAAGTCATATCACTAAGATCTTAACTATGTTGAAATTATACAAACATGTGTATATCAATGGATTCAATCGGATCAAGCAATGTACTGAAGCTAGATACTGAATCCTTCTACAAATCAATTGCGGAAAATAATCATGATCGCCAATCACAAGTAAAGAAAGAAGCAAATCAAACCACAACACATATATTTTTCTTGGGGAAAACTTACTGCTCAAAACCCCTCTATCTTCTATCGTATATTCAACATGGAATCATGAAACAATTACAATGCACTCTTCTCACAAGAGTCTCCTGCACTCTCACAACTGTCTCACACTGACCCGAACAAAATTGACCAACACTTAGCCAATTTCCTACCTCTAATCAGCCTGTTTGCCTTGACAATTTCTGATGAATGCAATCCCTATTCTTTAAGAATTTTGGCCTTCCAAAACTGCACAAGCATCATGGACAATCCAATGTATGTCTGGCTGCACGTGAGCAACCTACTAATGATACAACTGATAGTTAATGCCCCTTTAACCTTTGTCTCAACTGGATCTCCACTGGAACTGACATGCATGCAACTATTAATAGTAAATCATTAGTTGCATGGCAGATCACTGATTGTGAATTAAATATGATTTAATTCACTTGATCTCTCACTAGTGCAACAAACAGTTACAACTATTTCAACCAACTTTAACTCACCTAACTCAGTTAACTGATTGCTCATGCATTAAACTAATACACTAACTGCAACTCAAATTCCATAACTAATAGAATCACTCAGCATGCCTCACCAACCACCCTCACCTCGAAATTCATGAGCTAACTGAGTTTATCACACTCATTTAACTATTACAAGTGATTATGAGATAAGATTACATTTTATTGTCCAATTTAATTAAGGGATAATTAAATTAGAGATTGCACCAATTTATTAATTAAATTGGCTTTCACACTAATGTATCGCTAGGACTCATGATCCCACACTAGTGTGTGTTGCATTTTCTTGTTGACTTTCAACACTCCCTCTTAACAAGAAAGGGATTATTTGCCACCCCGATCCTGCCTCTATGGTATTCGAATTTTCCCCTGGCGAGTGTCTTCGTTAGAATATCTGCATCTTGATTCTCTATGGAAATGTACTAAAGTAACATAATGCATTTATGAACACAATCTCTAAGATGGTGGTACCAGATGTCAATGTGCTTGGACCTGTCATGGAATACCGGATTAACAAAGAGTTTAATGCAACTTTGGTTATCATAGTGTATCACTGTTGGATCCATCTAAGAACCAAACAAACCAACCAGGATCTTTCTCATCCAGATGACCTCACATGTAGCCTGACTTGCTGCCATGTACTCTGCCTCGGTTGAACTGGGTGCCATAGATCGTTGTTTCCTGCTGTACCAAGAAATTGTTGTTGATCCTATGTTGAAGATCCCTCCTGATGTGCTTTTTCTTTCTGATGGATTGCCTGCCCAATCTGCATCCATGAAGCTTTGAAGCTTCGCTCCCTCTATCCGTTTGTACCATAATCCATACTCTGTAGCGCCCTTGAGAGCTTGATCGGCTTAACAATAGCTTGACTCAGTTGGTTAACTACGTAGCAAACATTTGGTGTAGTGTTCACCTAGTACATCAGTGAACCCACTAGCTTCCTGTAAACAGTAGCGTCCACTACTTCCCCTGAAGTAGCATCCTCTTTCCTCCAATTTCCTAGAAGAGGAGTCTCCATGGGTTTACATCTCTCCATGTGAAACTTACCCAGAATTTCTTTGGCATACTTGCCTTGAGAAACAAATAGCTCACCATCTCGCTGCCATATTTTCAAACCAAGGAAATAGTGAAGGAGTCCCATGTCCTTCATTTCAAACTCCCTTGCAAGATCCTCCTTGCAAGAAGTTATCAGTTGCTCATCACCTGTCAAAATTAGATCATCAACATAAAGTATGATAATCAAGAGCTTAACTTCAACCACAATCTGGCATTTGCTTCACTTTTGGTGAAGCCCAACTCGGTGAAGTAGTTGTCAATTCAAGTGTACCAAGCACGAGGTGCTTGCTTCAGCCCATACAATGCTCCATTGAGTCAGCACACATGCGACTCACTGTCAAATATCTCAAAACCTTATGGCTGCTCTATTTACATTTCTTCCTCAATAACTCCATTAAGAAACACAGTCTTCACATCCATCTGATATATCTGCCACTCCAACTGTGCAGAGAGTGCAAGGATAGATCTAATAGATGAGTACCTCGCAACCGGTGCAAATGTCTCCTCATAGTCAATCCCCTCAATTTATGAGAATCCCTGGGCTACAAATCTAGTCTTGTACTTCTCCACACTCCCATATGCAGCCTGCTTCACCTTATAGATCCATCTAGATCCAACCACTGATTTTCCGACTGGTCTTGGGACAACTTCCCATGCACTGTTCTTGACGATGGAGTCATACTCAACCAAAATGTCAACCCAAATTGGTTGCTGCACTGCTTCCTCAAAGGAGGATGGTTCTGTCACAATGCACTTGCTCATAAGAGCCATGTATCCAGTAAACCTGTCTGGAGATTGTCTCTGTCTACACAGTGAAGTAGGTGCTCCTACATGCTTTGCCGCATCAAGTCTCAATCTATCAGCGTCCGTGGTGCGCCTTCTACCATTTCTGGTGGATGGCTCTGCATGAGTGTTTTTTGCCACTCCATGATCCTCCGCATGTGGCTAATCCACGTCTTGAGGTTCATTCTTTGGAACCAATAATTCCTCATTTGCATGCAAATCTAGCTCCCTCTCAAGGGACAATCGCATGGATTTCTCCTCATCAAATTTTATATCCCGTCTCACAATAGTCATCTTGTTGTTTGACAAATACACCCGATAGCTGTGGAGAGTATCAGTGTGCCCCACAAATATCCCAATCTCAGTTGTTGGTTCGAGCTTCTTCCTGGAATCTTTGGTCACATGCACATATACAAATGAGCCAAAAAATTTAAAATATGAAACATCAGGTTTCTTACTAGAAAAAGCCTCCTCTTGTGTACTCATGCCAAGTATCCAATGAGGACAACGATTTTGTACAAATACCGTTGTGTTGCATGCCTCTGCCCACAGATGCAACAATAGGCCCTGATCACGTAATATCGCTCGTGCTGCACCCACAATTGTTCTGTTCTTTCTTCTCGCGACCCCATTCTGTTGTGGGTTATGAGGCGCAATCAACTCTTTCTGAATTCCTTCTTTGCTGCAGAATTTCTTCAATTCATTGGAGATGTATTCACCACCATTGTCACTCCTAAGAGCCTTCACATGCTTCCTTGTATCTTTCTCCACTGGTGCTTTGAACTCGAGATTTTGAGAACGTCTGATCTTTCCTCTACATGAAGTAGATCCAACACTTTCTAGAAATATCGTCAACAAAGATCACATAGTACTTGTGCTTTGTTGTCGAAGCAGTAGAGAATGGTCCACACACGTTTGAGTGAACTCTCTCAAGGATTTCCAAAGCTCGGTTCTCCTTTTCGTGAAAAGTGGCCTTTGCATACTTCCCCACAGTACATCTCTTGTACGTGTCTAACTGCACAAGAGTACCCTTGGGAATACCCGTAGAAATTTGTTGCACGACCTTCAAGGCTTCTTGGTGTAGATGGCCCAATCTCATGTGCCATAACTCACCCTCATCCCGACTCACCACTTCGTCCGCCTTACCCATCAATGTTGCACAACCATCTACATCAAGTTTATAGAGATCTTTCACACGAATTCCAATCTTCTTGGCTTGTCATGTGGCTTGTGTCGAAGGAAAGCTTTTCCTTCACTGAAAACCACATCATAGCCTCTATCCTCCAACATTGAGACTGAAACTAATTTTTTCTTCAAGCCTGGTATATGCATTACCTCTGTTAAGAAGAAGGGTTTACCTGCCTATCTCTGGAAGGTAACTGTACCAATCCCGGTAGCACTATACTGCTCGTCATCACCCATTTCGATATGCATCTGGAGGTCCTTCTCCTCCAAGCTACTAAAAAGTTCTGTCTCCCGTCATGTGGAAAGATGCACCACTATCCAAGTACCACACTGATCCCATTGCACTTGATACTATGCATGCAATGAACGAGAAGTCAAGCTCAAATTGCGAGGCCAAATCCTCACCAGCTGCAGATCTTGAAGTCTTCTTGTTCTTCTTCTTTTGTGGACAATTAGTGGCATAATGTCCATGTTTGTGACAGTGAAAACACTTCACTTTGGACATATCGTGCTTCTTGACATTTTTGCCAGACTCAGATCTGGAATATGATTTCTTTCCTTCCCCCTTCTTCGCCTTAGCAGCCAATGCGCAATTTTCTTCATCATCATTCTTAGATGAAGATCCATCCCTAGTATTCTGCTTGAATTCTTCTTGCACCAAATCCGACCAAAGTCGTTCCCAATTTGACAACTTCTCCCTCCCATTGATAGAGTCTTGATAACTATGCCAACTCTTGGGAAGACCTAGAAGATCTAGGCTCACCAAGTCATCATCCGCGACAATAATTCCGACGCTCCCAAGCTCACCGTGACATTGGACAAACTTTGTTAAATATTTCGGAATAGTGTTACCTTTTTCCATTTTGATTTTCGTGAGCTTGTCCTTCAGTGCCAATTTTCTATGATCATTGTTGCTCTAAAACAGATTTTTCAAAGCTTTCCACATTGCATATGGTGTCGTTTTGCCATGGAGACTTGAGACGATGTGGTCTCATACTCCCTCCAGTAAGGTCCTCCTCGCCTTTGCAACCTTCTTTTGCCAAGCATCAAGATTTACGACATCTGCTGCAACAGGTTTGGAAATGTCATTATCAATGAATTCTTTCAACCCATTGTCCTCCAGTATTGCCTCCATTCTATCTTTCCACAAAATATAATTGGAACTGCCCTCAAGTGCATACTCCAATCTCAAGCCATTGAAATCCATTTCGATCCTGATCCGCCTGTCGCACCAAGAATACTTTTGCAAATTCGAATTCTATTCAGTCACAAACTCAATTTCTTTTCCACTATAGTGATTTCATGTGCTTTGATACCATGTAGAAATTATACAAACATATGTATATCAAAAGATTCAATCCAGTCAAGCAATGTACTAAAGTTAGACATTCAATCATTTTACAAATAAATTGCGGAAAATAAACACGATCACCAATCACAACAAGTAAATAAATAAGCAAATCAAACCACAACACATATTTTTTCCCAGGGAAAGCTTACTGCTCAAAACCCATCTATATTCTATTGTATATTCAACATGAAATCATGAAACAATTACAATGCACTCTTCTCACAAAGGTCTCATGCACTCTCACAACTGTCTCACACTGACCCATACAAAATCGACCAACACTTAGCCAATTTCCTGCCTTGCTTGCACAATTCCCGATGAATGCAATCCCTATTATTTAGGAATTTCGGCCTTCCAAAACTGCGCAAGAATCATGAGAAATCCAGTGTATGTTTGGTTGCATGTAGGGAACCTGCTAATGATACAACTGATAGTTAACATCCCTTTAACCTTTGTCTCAACTAGGTCCCCACTTGAACTGACATGCATGCATTTATTAATAGTAAATCATCATTTGCAACGCGGATCACTGATTGTGAATTAAATATGATTTAATTCACTTGATCTCTCACTAGTGAAACAAACAGTTACAACTAGTTCAACTGAATTTAACTCACCTAACTGAGTTAACTAATTACTCATACATTAAACGAATGCACTAACTGCAACTCAAATTCCATAACTAATAGAATCACTTTGCATGCCTCACAACCACCCTCAACTCGAAATTCATGAGCTAATAGAGTTTATTACACTCAGTGAACTATTACAAGTGATTATGAGATAAGATTACATTTTATTGTCCAATTTAATTATAAGATAATTAAATTAGACATTGCACCAATTTATTAATTAAATTGGATTTCACACTAATGTATCGCTAGGACCCATGATCCCGCACTAGTGCATGTGTTGCATTTTCTTGTTGACTTTCAACAAACTATACAAGTTGAAAGCATCAAACGATGAAGGGATATCTACATGTCTTACTAAAGCATCACACATAATGAATTGACTTCAAGATCTAGGAGAAATGATATCCAATAAGGAAATGATTATCATTGTTCTAAATGCTCTAATTGATGAACAAGGTAACCTTGTGTCAAAGGCCCATGAAGAGAAGAAAGCTATTCCATTCAATAATTTGTGGTCACTATGCAAGATTGAAGAAAACAGGTTGATGGCAAAAAGTGATATAGGATCAAATGAACAAGTTCAAGCATTCGCTGACAAGTCGAGAAGAAAAGAGAAATTTGGCAAGTTTGGTCCTCAGAAAAAGAAGAAGATCAACATGTCACGGATCCAATGCTATAGATGTCGAGAATATGGGAACTACAAGAGAGATTGTCCTAAGTTCGAGAAGGACAACAACAAACGAAGAAGGAAAGAAGCCCATATCAATGAAGAAATGGAAGAAGCCGAAAATAATAAATCCAAGGAGGAGGAAGTAAAAGATCTCTACTATTATTGAGATAAGTTTTCTTCACCTAGTTCTTTTCATTTTTTTGTGAAATATAACTATCATGGTAGGAAGTATTAAAATCATAATAGGATTGTTGTAGAGGTAAATCCCCTTTGCGGACAGAGGCGATCCCTACTAACCCAGATCGGGTCTAGCAACAATCGTAACACGCTATGGCGCAAGTTCCTAATTGCAATAAACCAATTCACGAAGAAGGCCTACCTCAAGTCCAACGTTGTCGTTTGTAGAGGAGATGATGCTCCCGTTTCCTCGCTCCAGCAGATCACAATCCTCTCGCTTGTTGCGATCGAACACCTGCACACACAATAAACACGACAAACACAAGCGTAAAACCCGATATATATGCAATTATGTATCAGTCAGAGAAGACACAACTCATGATCATAATGAACAACACGAGCAGAACCATAGCCAATAGTCGCTTATCATTAATTCAACAAAGGAAAATACAACTTGGCTCTGACACTGAACCTTCCTTCGGCGGGTCGTCAGCGGAATACGTCTCGGTAAAGCTTGTCGGGAATGGGGATAAGCCTCTCTCTTCGATCGTCAATCTCCTTGCTATGGATTTGGCACTATGAGGACTATCAAAGCTCTTGCAGCATTCTTTAGGCTATGAAGGCTCTTGGAGATTAGCTTGCAAAGGGAAATGGCAAGCTTATATAGATGGTGGAAGAGGAGTTGGGATCCCTACAATTATGGGATTGGCCCTATCCTCAAGGAAGCTTCCATGAGAGGTGGAAAACTACTTCCTCTACATGGAGATTCGAAGCAAACCTCCCAACTCAATTTAGAGACCAGTTTAGGAATTGGTTGGAGTCAATCTTTCGCCATTTATTTTTAAAAAACACCCTTTATTAAGCCTGGCGCGGGTGTGGCTCTAAGACAGAGCGTCAATTGGCGCACCCTCTTTGGAGGATTTGCCCCCTTGGCGCGAGGGCTGAACTGTGTACCCGCGCCAATGCAAAAAAGGCTATTTTTAGGGTTTTTCACAAGGAGTTGTCTTCAAGGCAATGAAAGTACATGTTCAGGGGAATGCCATGAAAGTGTTTTCAAGTTATGTCACTACTCATAGGTCACGGAAAGAGCCCTCCAATGTGCGGGACGGGGAATTGCAGAGACGGTGACAAATCGCTGTGTAACAAGGATGACATCATAATAGCATATAATTGAAAACAAGAGCTCATGATATCATTATGAATCTTGAAAGATAATTGAAGTATATGGCAGTGTTTATTAAGTAGTTCTTGGTAACCTCATTAGAAGAATAAGTAGTACTTGTGGGTAGAAGTGAGTCATCTAATATGAAGCTTATCATACATCATTGGGAAGGAGCATTTGCAAGATGAAGATAATCAGGATCCTCTACTGGAATCTTCATTAGAAGATTTATCTCTTGAAAGATGTCTCGTTGAAAATTCCACTTTGGATGGGATTCATTGTTCCAAATTATGGTATGATGACAAAGAAATGCAACATGTGATGACAAAGAAATGCAACACGTCAAAGATGATTGGAACACTCTCAATCAAGGACATGAAGCTATTGAAGAAATTCTAGATGGCCAAAGAAGAAAAGAGATATGTATGCATATGTTCAATAGGTCAAGTTATGTCATTATATATAGTTGCAAATAGTACTCTACTTCATGAGTATGATCAAAGGAAAGGGATCTCTCCTAAAAGGATGCATAAAGGCATGGTTCACATATTTACTAAATGAAATCAACATAATATGTTTTCATATGGAATATGAGGTGGTTGACAAAGATGAAAGAACTATGATCAGAAGTTTATGAAAAACAATGTGTGAATAAAGAAATGAAGAGATCATGAAAGATGCAACTATGGAGAAGGCAATCAACATCCAATGGATAAAAGGTTTAACTATGATATTTCTGAACATGATGAAGTTTGAAAAAAAAAGAGACCCTTGACATTGTATATCTTGGAGATGTGTCTAATGTATGTGCATGGCGCTGATATTGCAAATAAACAAATGTCATGATGAAAGGCCATCATAAAATGTAACTTTGATTTAATGTCCATTGTAAATTTTGGAAAAATTTGGTTGGGTTGATACAGGGCTACTGAAATAGAGTTGTAGATATCACCTACAACTAAGCACTCATGTGGTTGAATAAAATATCTTAGAGGAAACATGATGTGGAAAAGGTAGTTGTATAAGGCTTACATCATGGGATGCACCCAGTACAGAATTGATTCCTTCTATAATGCCTACATCATGGTATGCACCACATACATGGCCCATTCTATTTAGAAAATCTTATTAAGGATTATTTCCTTAAATTTATGCACACAAATTGTGAAAAATCATGCCCATATCCCATTCGTAGAGTAAGTGTACCATATGTTGGGATTTTGCAGTAAGTTAACATCTCAATTAATAGTTTGAGTTTCAAAAGTGATTATGGGGATACAAGTCTATCATTGTTAGCCTTAAAGTATCTAATTTTTGGCCTTAGACCATGGTTTCATCTATGAACACTAGTTATTAACAATGACACATTATTTATGAAATGATTTCTTATGTACTTATGTCAAATGCACATCCTTAGCCTCATATAAGAAAGCACATGCATTATTTTATAAAAAAACAATACACGAATCCCAATATCATCTTTGTCCATACACCTATTAAAAAATGCACAACAATATTGAACTATTGGGAATATTTGAACAATTAGAAATGTAGCAAAAGATTTTGAAAATAAAAAACAATGCACATATCCCAATATCATCTTTGTCCATGTACCTATTAGAAAATGCACAACAATATTGAACTAATGGAAATATTTGAACAATTAGAAATCTAGCAAAAGCTTTTAAAAACAATGAGAAATGTTTGTATGTTTTGAAACAACAAAAGACATTTTTGTTCTATGGGTAATATTGCCGAGACGCAAAGGCATTTTTGGTAATGATATGATCAATGCCCAGTGAATGGCAAGTATTTTTGACCTTTCATATTTTTATGTAGTTTTTTTTTTTAGCCTTTCGGATGGAACATATAAAAAGCTTTCAGCACAAGAAAAGAATATAGCCTTCTAGGGGTGCTGAAACTCATATACGTTACCACTTTATAACAATATAGCCACATGGACAGAGAAATCCATTTCTAGCATGTATGAATCTGAATGATGGACATGCAACCCTAACTCAATTGACTTGGGGACCCTTGGGCAATCTTTCTCAACTAGGTTTTAGCTTGAAAATGATGAGAAATGTTTGTATGTTTTGAAACAACAAAAGACATTTTGTTCTATTGGTAAATATTGTCGAGGGGTGGGGGAATTTTTGGCAATGACATGATCAATGCTAAACTATGAAACTATGAAACCAAATTCGTCCTCCACCTTCCACGTGTCTCGAATCGGTCGAATCAGACACGATTTGTGGGGATTTGAGTCAATTTGACCGAATTTGATCGTATTGTACAGGACACAACGAGTTCCCATCGTGCCCTGTACGGACACAATCAAATCCTGATATGTCGGACTCGTACAATGCGGAAAAGCGTCCTAACTGTTATAAAATTGTGATTTCTCATTTGTTTTTTTCACTTGTGTTAGTTTGTGAGTTGAGCAAGGAGCAAGGAGTAGCAAGGAGCAAGGGAGTGTTTTCAAGGAGATTCAGGCAACCGGTAAGTGCATTGTCTCTCTATTTTTTTGCATTTGGTTAGCATGTGCATATGTTTTACAAATTTGGTCATTTTTATTTATTTTTTATAGCATTCATGGCTCAATCAAGGGCAGCAAGGAAGGGACAAAGAAAGGGGAAGAATATCCCCATTGGAGATGCCCCTCCTATCCTTATTTCATCAGCGTCTGCAAGTATTCCATCTATTGGAAGTGGGGCTGCAACAACAACTTCAAATGTTCAGGGAAAACAAACTCAAGACCCCAAATATCTATTGTGGAAATATGTGACAAGAGAGCCAAGGCTAGGCAACAAGGCGAAGGGAGGAGACAATGTTGCTTGGAAATGCAGTTTTTGTCACAGCCATTTCATGAGCACATATTACCATGTGAAAGCTCATTTGTTGGCTTTTCCAAGTTGTGGCATTTCAGCTTGTACACAGGTGCCATTAACAAAGAGGAAGGAAATGGAGAGAGAGGCATTTGTTGGTGCGGAAAATGTGGCATAAAAAACAAAACAAAACAAGAATGATGACCCCCTTCCATTCTTGAGGAAAAGCATCGACAAGTTCCCATTTGAGAGTTTTAGTGGGAGACAAGCAACAAAAAGAAAGACAACTGCACTTGGTCCAATGGACAAGATTTTCCAAAAAGAGAAGTGGGAAGAGTTTGATCTCACCATTGCATTTTTTTTCTATCAAAACTTCATATCCTTCAATGTTGCACGCTCACCTCTATTTATTGAGATGTGTCAAGCTCCAACTCAAACAACTCCATCAAGGTATGTGCCTCCTGGGCCAGAGAAACTTAGAACCACATTATTGACAAAGGCAAAGAAAGAAGTGGAAAAAAATGCTCGAGCCTATTAAATCAACATGGCCAACATCTGAGGTTAGCATTGTTTTTTATGGATGGACAAATCCAGCATGACACCCACTCATCAACTTCATGGTGTCTTCCTTGAATGGTCCATTTTTCTTGAAATCAGTGGATTCACTTGGACAATACAAGGATGCACAATATATGGGTGAGTTATTTATTAAAATTATTGAAGATGTAGGTGTCGATTATTGTGTGCAAATCATTACAGATAATGCACCTATTGCAAGGTTGTTGGCATCATTGTGGAAGCTAAAGATCCACAAATATTTTGGATACCTTGCATCGTCCATTCACTCAACTTAGCACTGAAATCTATTGCCTATGATGTGCTTTGGATTGGAAGCATTATTGAGGATGCACGACATATCTGCAACTTTGTACAAAACCATACAAATGCCCTCACTATCTACAAGGAGTACATCAATCTATCATTGTTGAAGATTGCGGATACACGGTTTTCCTCTTCATTCATCACGCTGCAAGGTTGAGGGAGGTTAAGACCGCTCTTGGGGCCATGGTTATTTCAAAGTTTTGGTCTTTTTGGGGAAAGAAGGATCAAGCAACCTCAAAAAGAGTGGACACAATGATGGATGATGTCTGGTGGGAGAGGCTAGATCTACTTATTCAGATCATGGACCCTATCATTTCCTTGCTTCAATTTGCATATACAGACCAACTCATCCTAGGAGAGATTTGTGAAGGATGGAATCCCATGATTGAGTCTATAAGGAACATTATTTTACATAGTCAGTGCCCGAGTATGAGACATCACCAAAGGCCTTCTTCACCAACATACAAGATATTCTTGTTAGCAAATGGAACAATAATTGCACACCTTTACATTGTTTGGCTCACTCCTAGAACCCAAAATACTACAACCATGAGTGGTTGAATGGACCTTCCCGCAGATTCCCTCCTCGCATGGATGGTGAAATTTCACAGGGGAGGAAAGATGCATTCATGAGGATTTTTCAAGATAGGGCATCCCTTGATGAGGTGGAGGATGTTTTTGCAGAGTTTTCCACTGGCACTGGGTGATTTGCAGGCTATGATGTGATTAGAGACAGGGAGGCTAAGAAGCCATATTCTTGGTGGGCAACTCATGGGGAAACAAGCCCTCCTCTACAGCAATTAGCCATGGGGTTCCTCTCTCAGGTGACTTCAACCTCTTGTTGCGAGAAGAATTGGAGCACATATGTGAATTTGTATAGTGTGAAGAAGAGAAGGTTTGAACAGTCCGGGGTAGAGACAATGGTGTATGTGCACACCAACCTTCATCTTATTTACAGGCAAAAGGAGGATTGGTTGAAGGGAAAGACAAAGATGTGGGATGCCTTTCCTAATGATATGGGTCTGGACAATAGTGTTGAGTTAGCATTGGCCAATTTGGATCTCAATGAGCCAGTGCTAGAGCCTGTCACATTTGATGATGAAGATATAGTAGAGGGGGGGTCTTCCTCCACACCAGCAAATGCACAGATGACATTGGATACAGTGGAGGAGGATGCAACAGAGGAGAGCAATGGTGAGCACAATGATCATGATGAAGACAATGATGTTGATTATGATGATGAGGATTGATGACTCGTGAGTCATGAGCTACCTATCGAGATAATCATGATGAAGACAATGATGTTGAGGATTGATCACTCATGAGTCATGAGCGGCATGCGGCACTGCCTTGAGGCTTGTAGTCTTGTATATTTGTAGTTGTTTTGTATTTTCTATTCTATTTTCCATTGGCATTGTACTACCTAGTACTTATGTAACACGTTTTGATTTTGATGACTTAATGAGATTTGAGAAACCATAGTAATTCTGTCTTTCCTATCGATTTCACTGACCATGTACTGCCCAGCATTTATAACATTGCTGATTTTTGATGACTTAATGAGAAAACTATAGTATCTTGTCTTTCTCCTATTGGATGATTGATATTGTACTACCTAGTACTTATGTAACCCGTTTTGATTTTGATGACTTAATGAAAAAACTATAGTATCTTGTCTTTCTCCTATTGGATGATTGATATTATACTACCTAGTACTTATGTAACACATTTTGATTTTGATGACTTAATGAGAAAACTACAGTATCTTGTCTTTCTCTTATTGGATCATTAATGAATATGTCTATTACTTTGTATGATTGTATGAGATATCTTTGTAAAACTTACATCTAGAAGAAGATCTATGTTTGAATCAATGAATTTGTGTAAGAAATATCTAATTTTTAATATATATATATATATATAACGTGTCTGGACGTGCCCTGTTCCGGGGGGTCACCGTGTCCGTGTCCAACACTCGAATCCGCTTGTCCATCGTATCTAGTGTCCCCGTGTCAGGTGACTTAGATGCTCAAGGAGTGGCAAGTACTTTCGTCTTTTCATATTTTTATACGATATTAAATTTATTTTGCCTTTGCGAATGGAAAATCTAAAATGTTTTTTTTTTTCAGCACAAGAAAAGAGTCATAACCTTTTAGGGTCCCTGAATCTCATATATGCTGCCACATTATAACAATATAGCCACATGGACAGAGAATCCATTTCTAGCATGTAGGAATCTGAACGATGGAAATGCAACCCTAACGTAATTGACTTGGGCCCTTGAGCAGTCTATCTCAACCAGGTTTTAGCTTTAGTGTCTGTCAAAGCACTCTTTCACCTATTCAGTGTATGATTGCCCAGTAAATATCTAAAGGTTAGAATCTGCCATCAAGAAGGTAATTAAGCTGAAGCAACATTCGTACAATTTGAGCGATAATACTTCAAATCGTTCTCTAAAATAAGGTCCCACTAATAGGTTTGGTTGTTTCTCAAAGCGTTCTCACTTATTCACTGTAGGTTTGCAAAGTAAATATCTAAAGGTCAGAATCTCCCATCCAGAGGTACTCAAATTAAAGCAACATCCCTATAATATTAGAGATCTTCAAATTGTTTTCAAAGATACTGTCCCACCACATCGCATACATGGACGTTACGACAAAAAAAGCGTAGGTGACTTGGAATCCCATTCAATGAATTATACTTTGAGCTAGCAACTCACAACACCTCTTGTATTACCAAAACTAAAATCCATCCGATTGTGAACTCGAGGCAAGTTTCATAGATAAACTTCTTATCGCTAATAATTACCACAAGAGCATAATCTGTCCCTGAAATGATAGAATCGACTTATGTCCTTTGGCAATAATTTCTCTCTTGGAATCATTAATATATACATTTTGCTGCCATGGCAGCACCACATACACAATCTGGGTAGTGGTCTTATGGCTTATGTTGAGATGTCAAATGCAACGACTAACTTCTCAATCTGATGGTAACATGTCGTCCCCTGCCTCCTCCAGATAACGGGGCACAAAGTTTGTGCCAGATATACAACAATGCATATTTTTTCTCAAATTAAAGATACATGTCTCCTGCAAAAAATTTATGTACTTTCTTCTTTATTTCAATCCAGCTACATCCTGGTGTCTTTTTCAATCCCCTCTCTTTCATCAGTGTTCTCAGCCTCGCAACATCTGCCCACCTGTTTGCCTCAGCATAGATGTTTGTCAAAAGAACATAACATGAAGCATTTTGAGGTTCTAATTCTATAATGTGCTCTGCCACACATTGACCCAGTGCAATGTTGCTATGAATTCTGCAACCACCAAGCAAGGCCCCCCATACATTGGCAGTGGGTTCTAATGGCATCTTTTTGATCAACTCATATGCCTCATCAAGAAGGCCAGAACGCCCAAGCATATCAACCATGCACGCATAGTGTTCTTCTTTTGGTGTGATGTGGTAATATAAATTCATACTATTAAAATAACGCCACCCCTCTTCCACTAGGCCTGAATGACTACACGCTGACAAAACAGATATGAAGGTGACATGGTTAGGTTCTATACCTTGCTCTAGCATGTTGTCAAAAAGTGCGAGTGCATCCTCACCATGCCCATGCATTCCACACCCGGCAATCATTGCATTCCATGAGACTACATTTCTTTTAGACATTTTCTCAAACAACAGGCGTGCTATGTTTATGCTCCCACATTTGGCATACATATCTATAAGGGAATTACACACAGCAATATCTGATTCAAAATAATTTCTAATTATGTAACCATGGATCTGCTTACCTTCTCCCAGAGCTGATAAATGGGCACATGACTGGAGAACACTCAAGACAGCAATTGGATCAGTTTCAATGCCTCGCATTTCCATGTCAATGAAGAGCGTCAGGGCTTCATGAGCATGTCCGTTTTGCACATAACCAGTAATCATTGCACTCCATGAAACCAAATTTCTTTGACACAATTTATCAAAAATATACCTTGCAATCTCTATTCTCCCACACTTGGCATACATGTCAATTAGGCCAGTACCCACAACAACATCCTTATCAAATCCATTTCTAACAATATAACCGTGAATCTGCTTACCTTGTCGCAGATCAGAAGACCGTGGGAAAGCTGGAAGAACGCTCCCAATAGTAACTGAATCAGGTTTTCTGCCTTGCAGTATCATTTGAGCAAATAGCTTTGTGGCTACATTGGCATGTTCATTAAGCATATAACCAGCAATCATCGCATTCCATGAGACCACACTTCTTTCAGATATCCTCTCAAACAATTTGCATGCTATCTCTAAAGTCCTGCATTTGGCATACATGTCAATGAGGGCATTGCCAACAACATTGAGCTCTAAGCCATTTCTAATTACATAACCGTGGATCTCCTTACCTTGTCGCAGAGCTGGTAAACAGGCACACACGGGTAGAACGCTTACTACAGTAACAACACTAGGTTTCATACCTTGCCCCTGCATTTCACCAAAACACTTCAAAGCTTTGTTGGCATGGCCCTCCTGGGCATACCCTGTAATCAAGGCATTCCAAGAAACCACATCTTTGTCACGAATGTTGTCAAACAAGATCTGTGCAGTCTCTAACCTTCCGCATTTGGCATACATATCAATGAGCGCATTGGACAAAACATCTGACTCCAATCGCCTCCTGATCACAAAAGCATGAATCTCTTTACCATGTTGCAGGGCTGCCAATTGCGTGCAAGCCGAGAGAACAGTCACCATCGTAATGGAATCTTTCTTTACTCCTTGCAGCTGCATTTCTCTAAAAAGCATCAGAGCTTCATCTGCAAGTCCATTCTGTGAATAGCCGGCAATCATAGAATTCCAAGATACCAAATCTTGTTCAAGCATTTTGTCAAACACTTGGCGTGCATCCTCCACACTTCCACATTTGGCATACATGGCTATAAGTGAATCCGCCACAAACACATCTAATATAAATCCACTTCGAAATATATTGCCATGAATCTCAATACCCACTTGCAAATTCAATAGGCTCGTGCATGCCTTGAGTAGAGAGGGAAAGGTAAACCTGTTAGGTTTCATATCTGCCAATTCCATTTTTTTAAACAATTCAAGCGCTTGCTCAGGAAAGCCATTGTTTGCATACCCTATGATCATCGCATTCCACAATGAAACATCGCGCCCGCATGTTTCATCAAATATAAGGCGTGCGCAACCCATTTCACCCAACTGGGAGTACATTGCAACAAGTTTTGTGAGCAAAAAGGTGCTGTGATCAAGTCCCGTATTGATCATGCGGGCATGAAGCTGTTGCAATTGTTCTGTGTTGGTACAAGCCTGCAAAACAGAAGCAAAAGCGTTTGGATTGATGTTCCTGGAAGAGGGTTGACGTTTGCCAGAGACGGCAATGGCAGAAGCTGTGTGATGGATCAGTTCGGCACTTGTATTCTGAAGCGAGAACAGTGTGTTGGTTTGATTGCTAAAGGTGGAACTGCTAGAGTTATCCAAATTTTGATATACTAAAGATAGAGACTGGAAGGGCAACTCCATTGCACAGGCCATGACTGATTTGGAGTTTAAATCAAACTAAATCTTAGGGTTGAAGGGAGTGCCTATGTACCAGCATAATCGAATCATTTCAGATAATTTCAATTAAAGAAAAGTTTAAAGTAGCAATGCCCAAAAAGGTGGAGAGACTCGATAGGATTTTTAAATAGAAAAAATTGTAAATTGATTTTTATAATCAAGTAAATAATATTGGATATATTAAATTTGTGTTTTCAAGCGTAAAGTTTGGCTTTGGAGAAATTTGATGTTAAATTAGGATTTAAGATGCTTAATATATCAAGACTAGATATTGATATTTATAAATATTGTGCGTATATTCAAAAGTTTTGTTATTATTGTTTAATAAAAAAATATAATTAAATTTATTAAGTTGTTTGTATTTTATAAATGATGATTTTTATTATTTTTTTATTGTTGAAAGTTGTTTTAATTGTGTAGTTGATTTTCAACTTTAAAAAATGAATTCTAAAATGTAAATTCTAACCAATCTGATTGTCACATTGATTTTTATTTGCATCTATGTCTTAAGCTTATAAACAATCTATTTGCATTTATGTCTTAAGCTTATAAAGAATCATTAACCAACCTTATTGTCACATTGATTTTTATTTGCATCTATGTTCTAAGCTTATAAACAATCTATTTGCATTTATGTCTTAAGCTTATAAACAATCACAATATATATATATATATATATAGTCTTTTAGTACCTATTAGTTAAAGCTAAGTACATTTTTCTCTATTTTATGAAGTTAAAATTTTCATCATAAAAGAAGAAGATGATGGTATTAATGAAATATGACACTAGAGGTAATCAACCATAAATCTCTATCCATTATAGGGATATCCCATTAACATCATATCAATAACCATCACAAACCAAAGGTGGTTTGTCTTATGAAGTTAAAATTTTCATCATAAAAAAAGAAAATGATGGATCGTTCCCATTATAGGGTATCCCATTAACATCATATCAATAACCACCACAAGCTAAAGGTGTGGTTTAAAATGCATGACAACAATACCTAAATATAAAGAAAACTTTCATGTGTTATCCTTGTGACCAAACTATAGAGTCAACTTGCTAATGTTATCTACATGTCCAACATTGACATCTAATAATTGAAGATAGAAAGTTGATGCACCGTAGCATAAATACCCAGTGACTAAGAGTCACTATGTTAATTTAAGATAGACTAAGAGTCGTTATGTTAACTTCAAGGAATCTTTCAATGAAGGAATCTTTCAATGTTAAGATAGCCAGTGTCATTATGTTAACTTCAAAGAATCTTTCAATGTTAAGATAGTGAGTATCATTATGTTAATTTCAAGGAATCTTTCAATATTCAGATAGTAAGTTGATGCATGGATGTCTAACTAACAACCTAATTAACAAGTGACTAAGAATCATTATATTATCTTCAAAAAATTCCAGTAAAGAAAAAAACACCATTAATACACTTGCAAATTCTTTGCTATATTTTCTTGAATAATTGAAATACCACAAAACATTTTTCTATTACAAATAATTTATTATTATTAATTATACTCCAATAATCCCATGAAATCATTATCCATTATTGACAATATTTAGACTTCTATGTGCCTTGAATTTCCCATGTGTATAAAGTTTTAGTTTTAGGTCAAGTCAGCTTCATGAGCAGCCGATCAAATACTAGAATAGATCTATCGAAATCTGTATCTTAAATGTTTTTAATCATTTATAAATCCGGGGTTGACAGAGAATAGATCTATCGAAATCTGTATCTTAATTTTTTTTAATCATTTATAAATCCGGGGTTGACATAAGTAATTTGCAAAGCATGTGTGAAAAAGATTGTATATATTATTAATGTATTTTTCTGAAAATAACACCATTGCGTACAATTAATTTCCTGGACATTACTTGACTTGCAGTTTCATTTTGGCAATTAGCTTGCCTTCTCTTTGTGGGACATTTTGAAAAGGAGATGCGGGACATTTTGATTGGCAATTAACTTGCCTTTCTCTTTGCTGGACATTTTGAGATGCGCTTGGATATGATTTGACACTTTTTTACGTTATCTTGTCACTGCTGAAAGTTATGTCATTAGTGTTTTTTTTCTTGCAGCTTTTTTCTTTTTTCCCTTTTAAAAGTGATACTATCTTTGTCATTGCTTAAAGTTATCTTATTAGGGTAGCAAGAAATGAAGAGAAAAAGGCATGGTTGTATAATGGTAAAGCAGTTATCACTGTGTTTGGGACTCGAGACAAAACAGGGCAGCACGCTGACAAATGGAGAATTCGATAATAGGGAGGAAGACAACAAGAGCAACATGGATGGAAAGGAGCGAAGACTCAAAGTTGAGTCTTATATGTCAAACTGCGTAGCAGTGAAATCCTACCCAGGTCTACCTAAGTTTAGTTTGTTGGAATTGTAGAGGCTACCCTTGGAGGAGGGAGACCTGGGTTAGGCCCTATTGCGGAAGGTAGAGACATAATTTGTTTCACGAAAACTCATGAACATGATGGTTGCAAAACCCCTGTGTTTGACGGTTATCTGAAGTTAGCAGTTTGGAACAAGGTACCAGAGAATGGCAAAGGGAATGGGGGATACTAGTTTTAGTGAAATAAAATGAAGGCCATCACATTCAGTTGATGAAAGAAGATGAAAATAAACAATATTTATGGTTCAAAATATCAGAGAATGAGAATCACATAAGAATTGCAACATGTTATTTTGCCCCTCAATTCTAAAAAAGTTACAAAAATAAAGGGCTAGACAACAAGGATCTGTATGCAGCTTTAAAGCAAGATATTGCTGTGTACTATCAGCAGGGAGAAGTGCTTTTAGTGGGTGATTTTAATGCGAGAACAACAAATCAGCGAGCTAGTATTCTTTGTTGCAAAGAGGATCAAAATCCTATTTGGCTCACTGAAGAGGAGAATCCCCAATGGGTTAGATGTTCAGAAGATGACAAAGTTAGCAATCATTTTGGAGAGGAATTGCTTACACTATGTAGGGCTTTCAACTTAATTATTTGCAATGGTCTGGGCAGATGGAAAAGGTCTGGAAACTTCACTTGTAACACATACAACAGGGCAAGTGTCGTTGGTTATGTGATTTGTTCACAAAGTTTGATAGAAAAGATAGATGAAGTTAAGATTGGAGAGCATAATTGGGAATTAAAATCAGACCATAACCCAATTTATATGAAGTTATCATGGGTAGAAAAAATGCAGCATAAGAGAAAAACCCAATGCTCTCGGCAATCACTACCAAAGGGAAAAATTCTTCTAACACAAGTACCATCTTCAAGATAATGCTGGAGAGATTAATTCAGAAAGAGAAAACTAGTTTTCAAAGCTTCAATAGTCATGAGTTACCAAATATAATTCAAAGGGCACTTGAGAAATGCAAAAGAGCAAAAAATAGGAAACTAGAATCAAATTGTTTTCCTGTAAATGCTTGGTTTGATGAGGAATGCAAAATGGCAAGGAGAACTTTGAAAAATATAGGGAAGGATAAGATGAACTTAAAGTTATATATGCAGATACTAAAAAAGAAAAAAGACGATTTCATGCAAACAAGGCGAGAAGAGTTAATATATCTAGGCAAGAATAACCCAAAAAATTTCTCGCAGGAACTTCAATCAAGGAAGAAGAAAATCGAAAATAATATTACAGCTAATCAATGGTTTGAATATGCAAGACAATTCTATGAGAAAGAATTAGAGGTTGAGCCTCCCCCGAGGCTCAACGCAATTATAAAGCTCTTCATAGGAGGTGGGTACTGGAATTAAAAAGTCGAAAACAAGAAAGGCAAAAGACTTGGTTGAATTTCAAGAAGAGTATCTACAATGGGGAAGGAACACTCTTGCACCACACATCATGGAAATATTCAACAACATCATTCAACAAGGATTCCCAAGAGACTGAACAACTAGCCTAGCAATACCCCTTTTTAAAAGTGGAGACATTAATAATCCGTCCAATTATAGAACCATTATGATCAATCCTTTGTTTGCAAAGCTTTTTGGTAGCATGGTAAAAAATAGAATTAGTAAGTGGGCAGAAGTAAAAGAAAAAAGGGCAAAAAGGGCAAGCGGGTTTTAGGCCAAAGCATTCTACAGTGGATCATGGCATCACGTTGAGACACATTATTGAAAAGGTTTGGGGGGATAAAGAAGAAGTATTCTGTTGTTTTGTTGACTTCAAAAAGGCATTTGACACAGTCCCTAGAGATAAGTTGTGGCATAGAATGGAAGAACTTGAAATTCCTTTACATTATAGAGTTGCTGTCCATAGACTTTATGAAGAGGTGAAAGTCAAAATTAAAACCTCAGCAGGTATTTCAGAAAGCTTTAGAAGAGACATTGGAGTCAAGCAAGGTTGCCCTCTATCCCCTACTCTTTTTTGTTTATATATTGATAAACTGGAAGAGTGGCTAAATTTGCAAGGTAAGGATGGTGTTTGGTTGGGGGAGTTTGTGATAAAGCTTCTTTTATATGCTGATGATCTTGTATTAATTTCTAAATCGGCCCATGGATTGCAGATGCACCTATATGCCCTTGAGCATTTTTGTAGAGCAGTGGGGATGCAAGTCAATATTAGTAAGACCAAGATAATGATTTTCTCTAATAAAAAGAAGCAGAGTCAGCATACGTTCTTCTTTGAAGGCAACATTCTTGAAGAAGTAAATGAATACAAATACCTCGAGATCGATTTCAACAACAAACTTAATTGGGAGGACTGCAGAAAGAAGAGAATCTTAGGAGGGTGAAAAGCATTATATGCTCTTCAAAAAAGATGTAGAGAGGCAGAGTTATGGGATTGGAAAACGATTAAAGTGTTTTTTGGACTCCTAGTTTGTCCAGTGATGCTATATGGGTGTGAATTGTGGGCTAGCAGCATCCCTGTATCAAAATGGAAGCAAATTGAGAAAATCCAAAAGCACTTGATCATGAGCAAGTTCAAAATAAAAAGTTCGGTACCTTATGAGATAATGTTGAGTGAAACAAGAGCAACTCCCATCGAAGCAATTGCTACGGTGCGGCTCATAAGATATCTAAAAAGAATTGAGCAAATGGTAGTAAGTAGATGGCCTAATGTTATCTTCAAGGAAGGCATGAGTGAAAGAAAGAAAACATGAATGAGACAAAACTACACATGGATGCAAAAATGGAATATCTACCTCAATGCTTGTCCCACAAATAGCAAGGAGCTAAAAAAATTTGTTATGGGGAAAAGAGTTGGGTAGAAAGAAGAAGTACTACTCTGAAGAATTCAACCCTACGTATGATCTCCAACAAAAAGAGTACATTGGAGCTAACATTTCGTAGAGGGCAAAGGTTCTTATTGCTCAACTAAGAACCAACTCGCATCATCTTCGGTGTGAAACAGGATGGTGGAAAAAGCCTAAAGAAACTTGGGAAGAATGAGTGTGTACATTTTGCACGTCTGGGACAGTGGAATCGGAAAAACATTTCATTTTGGAATGTGATGCATTCAAAGACATCAAAGAAAGTTATGGGAATATGTTAGCATCGGTTTCTTGGCATTGTCGGTTTCAGCGATGAGATTGTAGGAAGGTTGAGCAAGCTCATCATCAATTTGAATAAGAAAAAAACTGAAATGCAAAAGGCGAAAAACAAAGAACTCACAGTCCCATAGACTATTTTTAGTCTCGTGGACATTAAAATTTCATTTCATTATTAGTGTTTTCTTTCTTGCACTAACATGCATTCTCTCTTGCACACTGTTTTTGCCTCGTGAGGAATGATATGGATTTAAAGCTTTGCTAACCTGGCAGGCTTTGGGTGAAAGTCCTTAGGTTGATGTAATAACATCTTTCTTTTCTTCGATAATAACAGTATGATAGAGTGTTTATTTAACATCAATCTCACTGTTGTGTGTTCCCTTGCAGGTTACTAAATTCATGTCAATCCTTTTTTTGCAAATATGTATATTTTTCCCACTCCAAAATAAACTGTGTTTTTCCTTTTCTTACTAACATATATTATGTATCTAAATCAAATTACCAACATGCTTGCTAAAATACAATTTGATTACCAACATGCTTGCTCAATAAAACCACCCAGATTTTGAGTCCATTTGCTCAACAAAATTTAAGTTTTGTTTAGTTGGAAAAATTTATCCACAAACTGCAAAGCAAAGGATGGTTATAGAACCTCTAGCTACGTGTCTGTTTCTACATCTGTATTGTCCAGAGTAAATTTTGAGTACTCTGATTCGGAGGTGCAAAGGATGGTTATAGAATCTGTACCTATGGATCTGCAAAGGATGGTTATAGAATCTGTACCTATGGATCTGCTTCTACACCTATATTGTCCAGAATAAGTTTTGAGTACTCACCTATATTGTCCAGAGTAAGTTTTGAGTACTCTGATTCGGAGGTTGGGGGAACTAGTTTGGGAGCACTTGTAAGTGATAATGAGGAGAAAGTCGCGATTGTCTTATAGAGCGGGTCTCTATTATACTACTGTGCTGTGGAAGTGCCAGGATATCGAGAAATGAGTGAGCTGGATATTCATGGCTCAACGTATATTCCTATTGATGCTTGGTATGCCCTTATTCCTACTTCTCCATACACAAACGCATTTGTTTCTGTCCGTTGGAGAGGCAGGAAGATGGTGACCAAAAAACATTTCTGGCAATTGGGGGACTTTTTCAGTTCCGAACGATTGTTCTGCAAAGAGGGAAGGAGGGAAGGTATACGATCCTTCCAATGAAATTAAATGTGATGTAATTTTGGTTATGCTTTATAAAAATTCTTTGCAAATACTTCTTTCTGAAATATTTCTGGAGGAATCTGACAGTTTATTGATTTCAGGAAGTGAACCATGTCTCCTGTGGAATATTGGAAAGGCCCCAGTGGCTTTTGTTGCAATACATATGTGTGGGTATGATGAGCAGATTGACCGGTTGTTCAATGGAGACCCAAATGCTTCGTCATACTATAATGCTGGAGGCAGAATCATGAGGAAGGGTTTAATGATCTGGTGAGCTTTTGAGAATCATGAGGAAGAGTTGAATGATCTAGTGAGCTTTTGGGAATCATGAGGAAGAGTTGATTGATCTGGTGAGTTTTTGGGTTCAAACCAGTGAATTTGACAGCATTGTACTCTTTTTTAAACCCTGGTTTATGTTGTGAAAAATTATTCTTCTCATGGGGTTTCAAGTCTGGAGTCGGACAAGCATTGCCGGTTGGGAATCAATTCAAAAGCTTAATATCCTTAATATTTATCTTAGTGGCCACCAATGCCTGTGAAAATGCAAGTTTTTAAGCTCCATCTCAATCATAATGGTATTACTCAGAACCAAATTGTGCTACCCCATATTTGAGTTTTTGGAAGGGGAGATTATAGCTATCAGGTTGGTAACATGATACACCATTCAGAAAATCATTCAATTTTGACTCCATTTATTTGCCTTTCAAACGAAAATTCATGTAATCCATTTATATATAAAGGAATGTCTCAATAGTGACTGAAATAAAGCAATTTGACCACTTTTAGATAGAGTTTAGTTATAGTAAAAGTAAAACAGATCGGTGTTTGAGTTAAGCTGTTAACAAACTGATTTGCATATTTGCGTACATTTTTCTGTCTTCACAGGATCTAGGATCTTTTTTATTTCTCTGTGGGAGTTGAATGATACTACACCGAGGTGAGAATCAAAAATAATGTCTACTGAGAACATTTTGATATGGAATTTCCAGCAACAAGCAGAGAATTTCTTCTGCCAAAACAAGGCTTTGTTTTGGAAGAAGTCTGGATTCAGCGAACTGATATTAGTATTCATGGGAGAAGCACAAGGGGGACTCGTTGTGGGCCGTGGCATGTTGGAGAAGTTCTCAATTTGCTCAGAAGGTCAGAAGATGGACTGCTCTGTTCTTTGAGGAGGGTAGATTCACCATCTCCTTTTCATCGATGGCTTCCATTGGTACACCCATGGAGCTTTCATTCTGATCTAGTGCTAACTTCTCGGCACTTGTTTTTTCGTTGTATATTCCACAGAGAACCCAATTATCCAGTTGCATCAAGAAGAATACATTCGATCAGTATATACTGTACACAAAGGAAATCACAGGGAAGCCATGAAAAATACAGAATTCAATTTCAAAATAATCTTACTCTCTTATTAGTTTAAAAATTCTAAGGCTCAAGGCAGGAAACACGAATCCCAGATTTTAGGCTTCAGAGAACTGATAACGAGTGCCATAATTTTTCTATTAAAAATGCAAATTCAAGCATTTCAATATCTCTAATTGGGGAGAAAATCAGTGAACTTCAATATGATAATTCCAGTCCTATTAATATATTCAATTTTGGAATCAAGCATTCAATCCAAATATCTTTATTGCTAATACCCATGTGTCCATACAATGAGCATACAGTGAATATAAACATACTATGGAAAAAAGAATTGACGATATGATGAATATCGACATACCGTGGAACAAAATTCAAGCATATAAGATTTATCAAGGTTGAATGATAAATTACAGTAATCACGAACACAAAATCAAAACAATACACGTTAAAACCAACCCACAACAGAAGTGTCTCCCCAAACTGCCCTCTGAAAATCCAAACTTCCCACTGAAAATCCAACAAAGAGAAAATATAACTACTTTTAAGCTGCATTTCTTTCTTGCAGGGCTGCTAACACCGGCAAGACGGTATTCATGCATGATCCAATCGGTCTTTGAGCCTTTTGGGTGTTTTTCGAGCATATATTACAAGAGCGATGCCCAATCACTTCTTTCCTCCTCTGTCAGTGATGGGTTTATCAGCACCTTAGCTTTCCAGTATCCAGTAACAGCGACCCTGTTGGGCCTAGACCCATTTGAGTACTTTCTATCCCAGGGGTGAAGAAGTACCATTACTTCTCTAGGAATAGGGCTTTTCTCTGTAAACAAAAAATAAAAGAACGATCTCTTTAGCAAGCCCTGAATTTCATTTGCATATCTGATCTAGAATCTGTTCAAAAATATGGGTTATAAATTATAAGGGTTAGGACGGGAAAACAAAGAAACATACCTAGAAGCTGCCATGGATCATATTTGTAGAGGTCCACATCTGCTATCATGGGTATGGGAACAAGTAGCGACTAGGAGGCCCCTTTCTTGCACAAGTAATGGACCAACAGAATCTCTAGGGCAGAATATGAATCCCGAAGGCAACTCTAACTCCGCTTTTGTGTTTCTTCAGCCCATGGTTATGCTTACTCCTATTATTTTCTTTTGAGTCTCTCAAGTCTCGCAACCCTGTGATCTGCTGCTTCTCCTGCTATTTAAACTGACAGAATTTCCTGCAACTGTCTTACTCTGTCTGCAATTGCCACTCACCCTCTGATCTGCTGCTTCTCCTGCTATCTAAACTGACAAAAAATTTCCTGGAACTGTCTTACTCTGGCTGCAATTGCCACTCCATCGGATAACCCGCCGTTGAAATTGCAATTACATCTACCTCTACCGGTTGTTAATGTATCATCGCCGCACCCGAGCCACCCGCCAGCAAGCGTAACAGTAACAAGGTGAAAGGTGTAAAGCAGTTTGAAAGATATCACCGGGTGTAACAAAAGGGGAGTTGAAGTACCACTGCGCAGAACCAGACATATGACGAACTGTTCCGAGGCTGAAAATCCGCCGAAACCTGCATAATAACAGGCTGCAAAATCGGCAACAAAACCACCCATTTCAGATCAACGATTAAAAGTGTCTGACCATTTTTATTATATATATATATT
This sequence comes from Pinus albicaulis, assembly GCA_034641835.2. Lineage (NCBI taxonomy): Eukaryota > Viridiplantae > Streptophyta > Pinopsida > Pinales > Pinaceae > Pinus > Pinus albicaulis. The sequence goes on from CM076569.1 coordinate 466,604,490, forward strand.
TTTATTTTTTTATTTTAAAATTTTTGGTTTGACATTTTGTAATTTAATTTTAAATAATACACTACAATGCTCGTAGTAATTTTCCATATAAGTTGTGATACTATTAAATAATACAGTTCTATATTTCTTATAATTACAAATTTTATATTGTATGGTAACTATTAAAGCATATGCCACATGATTATAAAATTTCTATTTAGTTGCTGAAAAATTAAAAAATTATTGAATAAATTGTGATACTCTCAAATAATACACTACAATGCTGTAATTTTCCATATAAATTGTGATACTCTTAAATAAAAGAGTACAATGCTACTAATTTTACGAGCATTCATTTTCTAAGTTACGTTGATCTCCCAACCAAATTAAATATAATTTTCATTTTCTAAGGTGATCTTCAAACCAAATATATTAAATTAATATAATTTAAAAGTAAATATGGTATCAAGTGGTTAAATTTTTTTTTTTTTAAATATTAATATATTAATTTAATATAGTGAGAAAATGATTATTTTTATTATATATATATATTTAGTTAATTTTAATCAAAATTCAATAAAGATTTTAAAAAATTGAGTTTAAGTTGTTTAATCTGTGGGTTGAATCACATTTTTTATTGAAATTGTTTTGCCAAATTTCATTGAAAAAGTCTTATTTCGTAAGTTAAATCATGTCATTATTTTATGTTAACATAAATGGCTTAGATTTAAATCCAATATAACTTCACTAAAATTAATTTAGATTTATTAAGTGTTGAGAAAAATCAAATCTCTCAAAGTGAAAATCTCTTTTTTTAGTGCAAAACTCGAGGAAATGTTGTAACTTGAAAGATTTGATCCCCTTGGTGCTTGATAAATCCGGAGTTAAGATGGGTCTAGAATTGTTTTAATTTGATTATTTTAATATGTTTAATATCTCTAATATTATCTAATAATTTTAATACATCCATTTAGTAAAAATTATAAATACAAATTTACAATGTAGATTTTAATAAAACAATTAAATACAAATTATAAATAAAATTTTACAATGTTGAATGGCGATAAATCTAAATAATATGAATCTAGTCAATTACAAATAGTTTACGTTGTGGTAATCTCAATCTCTCTTATTCTGCTTTCTCATAGTCACACATACTACTTTTGCTATCTTTTAATATCGTTCATATGAAAAGGGAGGTTGAAATCGCATATCATTCAGATCTTTAACTCAAAATATCACATTGAATGTCATCCCATGTCTCTCTTTCTCCCAATATTAATTGTAACTTTCTCTAAAATCAATCCTTATGACTTATGGATTGTTAAGCCCCAAGTAAGTTTCAAAGAAAGGTGTTTTCTTTTCTCTTCAATTGGTGTAATAGGAACTATTTAAGACGATGATTCATCCCATGATACTCCCATATAACTATTAAATATTACCAAAACATATGTAGGTGGCTTTGGGGGTGAAGCTCCTTGGTCATACACAATTTTTCTACAATTCCAAGAACACCATTTACAAATCTTGTATTGGTATATATGTTTGATGTAAGCATCACTCAAGCTCCAAATGCAATAAGTAACTCAAGTTCCATTTCATCCTCATCTATCATGAAGGGATACATAATGAATTTGGAGCAAAATATAATGTTGATATATAAGAGCCCAAAAGATTCTTATATAATTCATAAAGGACTCTCTCATCCCTTATGTATAAAATCTAGAATCTCCAAAAGAAATATATGACAAATTGGTGGAGCTGTTCTCTATGGATTCTGCAGGGAAAATAATATCTCTGAGACAAAAACTATACAAGTTGAAGTTAAGAGAGGAAGGAATCACTTCATATTTTATGAAGATTTTTGAAATACAAGATCAATTGCAGGAATTGGGAAAAGTAATGTTTGATAGAGAAATGACTATAGTGGTACAGAATGCTCTAATTGAGAGATGGGGAATCTTCACTTCAAGTATCTATGGGAAGAAAGAAGCAACACCATTCCGGGATCTATGGTCTCTATGTAAGATAAAAGAGACGAGGTTAAAAGCTAAAGTTGATATAGGATCACATGAAGAGAATCAAAGCATCTGCTGCCATGTCAAGAAGAAAGGGAAGATTTGGTAAGTTTGGTCCTCAGAAGGAAAGGAGAAACATGGATAAGTTATGATGCTATGGATATACTGAACTTGGGCACTATAAGAAAGATTGTCCCAAATATAAGGACCAAAAAAAAAAAAAAAAAAAGAAGAAGAAGAAGGAAGAAGAGGAGGAAGTCCATATTGTCGGAGAAATAGAAGAACCTGATTCAAAGAAGCCTAAGAAAGAAGAAGTGAAAGATCTCTACTATGATTGAGACATTAGGGGAAATTTCAGCCTAAAAGTGGCCTCCTAAGGAAAAATAATAAAATAAGAGTTATGAATTTTAAAGGGAAAAGAAAAAACTATTTTTTTTAATTGTTTTTTTGGCTTATCTCATTATAGGTGTACTCAAAATTCAAGTGTAGACACTCGTTGGATGCAGAATTAAATTCCACATCCAACGAGTACCCATTATGCATACTTTTGAGAAGACCCACACTATGCATAATGGATTTTGATTGGTTTACATATTATGATATGAAAATTATAAGAAAATTGTTGAGAATTTGGAGGGCTAGAGATTAATTCAAATTCTCTTACTTGATAATTACTTGTGAGCTTACTCCTTAACTTGTTTAGTATTTCATGAAGTCAATTACCAAAATACAAGAAACACACAATTAGGCTCCTTGAGCCAGGGCAAAAACCTCTCCCTCTTGGAGAGGAAACCCTGTAAGAAATTATTCTTATAGATCTTCAAATGACAAGTACCATGACCAAGACTCAGACCCTTGACCTATGAATGCCTTCAAGACCTTGTCACTACTTCTAAGTCTTCTTCCAACACTGATATTTCTTTTCTTCACCAACATGCATTGACCTGCATCAACATTAGATAACTCGGTCTCTAAGTTCTTTGCTTCTCCTTCTACTTCTCAGCTTTACCTAAAATTTACCTAGGTTCCTTCTTGGCTCATGCTTATCTCGATTGATACCCAAAACAGTGATATATATACTTCTGCACCAAACCTTTTAGATGTATCTCGACCTTCCTGTATATATGAGAGATGTAGTAGCCCAAGACCGAACTTGTACTAGTTCTTTTTCACGCTGTGAACACCTTCAGCCTTCCTAAGTTATGCGAGGAGAGAACAGACCCTTGTCCAAGTGTATATATATCAGATTTACTTGTCCCTGAAGTCCGTAGCTTCTATTGGCTGATCCACATCCTTTCTTCAGACTTATTAGCATGTTCCAGGCTTCCTTTACGCTGCAACAGTCTTAGAGAGACCTGTATTACTTCTAGTTAGAAGACCGCACTTCTAACTCAGATGTATCTGTACCTTTTACTGTGGAAATTACAGAGAAAATCCACAATCTTTAACCTCTGAAATATGCACCCTTATAACCTCTGAAATCCGCACTTTAGACTCAGAACAATCCGCAGTTTTCTGTGTTGCAAATGAGCCGCAGGTCATGCTATATATAGAGGCAGTTTCATTGTCTTGAGGCCGACCATTCGTTTTGCTTGTAGGCCGAATTGATTGCTGTTTGAAGGCCGACTTTAAGAGCATATTTGAGCTTATCTTTCAACGTTGTTTGAGAGCTGGCATAAGCCATTCTTTCACGGTTTCTTTGGTAAGGTCTTTCACCATTTTCTCTAGACTAGATACTTCATATATATGACGCTTAATTATATTTATACCTAGAAGAAAAAACCCTAATAGACATCAAGAAGAAGTTTATTAATCTATAATAAAATGTTGCTCATGAAATCCATGAAGCAAGTACAACAAAATACATTTTATTATCTTTGTGTTCTCCTTTACATAATTACATAGTCAATATGAAGACCAATCCTAGTTACATTTTTCAACAAAGATTTCATGGAAACTTTTAGGCTCATATTTCCTCTAATGTCATCTTTCTATTTAAGAGGTATTTGTTGGTTATAAAATAGTATGTTAGGAAGCATTGTATATTAGAACTGGCATCATGATGAAAGAATTGAAGGAGGAGCACTCATCGTAGGAGGATGTTTGTAACACATATATGACAATTATGCTCTGATATAAGTGGCTCCTGGGAACCTCACTGAAAACAACATTTATGTAAGACAATCATCTAGATCAAGGGTCATCATTAAACAATCAATATGGAAACAAGTGCTGATTCATTCGAGAATTATAACTTACAAAATTATGGGATTAGAATATGATGACATATTGATGAAGCAGGTCAAGACAATGAAACTCTTTCATTCTAAGGAAACTTGTTGCAGGATGACTCAAAAGGAAAAGAATGAGGTACATGTATATATATGCTGACACTAGATGCAATGAATTCATGTCATGTGGTTGCGGGTAGTATACTTCTATCTTTAGAAGTATGATCAAAATAGAACGCAGAAACTCTTCCGATGCACAGGTTGCCAAAAATGCATGATCTACACTAGATGAAATCAACATAATATGTCCTCATATGGAATATGAGGTGATTATACATTATCAAGGAACTACACAATGGAAGTTCCTAGGAATGAAATAAAACTGCATGGAGAAAAAAAAAAGGAAGAGATCGTGGGAAGTACAACCATGGAAAGAAGCAATCAACATCCAAGGAAGCCAAGAAGACTTGACTAGAAAATCTCCTGGGAAGATATGTAGACTCTGATAGAAGTCCGGAAAAGATGGAGATCCTTGTCAATTCATATCTTTAGGAGATGTGTCAATCTGTAAACAAAGGATGCCGATGCCTACACGAATATTTCATGGTGAAAGATCATCACTAAGGTAACTTTTGATTTAAAAGTTCATAATTAATTAATATCTAATGAGCTTATGCAGGGTTGCCAAAAGGAAGTATATGTCTTCGACAGTTTGACAACCATATGGCAGGATGAAAGATCCTTGGAAGAAATATGGTTCGAAGGAAAGCAGCATGGCATGAAGGTAGACCAAATGAAAATATTGATGGATCACTTTCTAAGAAGTGATGGATGATCTGTGCCCTAATAAAGAGATCCCAAAGATGAAGACTCCTCAACAATGAAGAAATTCATGACATCGAAGCAAGGAGTTCTTCATGAGCAACTGGGTGTTTTCATTAGTGATGACAATATCTTTGATATTCGTAAATATCACGATATTTTCGGGGAAACAAAATATCGCCGAGAAAATATCGCGATATTTTCTCTCCCCGAAAATATCACGACATTTTCGAAATATCGGCGATATATTGGTAAATATCGCACAACGACAGAAAATCTCACCGGGCTTCTCCTGGCCGCGACTAGAAAAGGGAAAATCGTTTTTTTTTTTTCATTTCTGTTTATGAGTGGCTGAGAAGGAAGGCTAAAGCAATGTGGAGGTTATCAAAGAGGAATTGGTGATCTAACAACCATTATCACTAGCACCTAAGAAGTTTTTCATCATCAAAGATTGAAGAACAGTGAGACAAAATCCATCTCTTCCATTAACAAGTATGTTCTTCCAAACCCATATTTTAATGATTTTTTTATAGATTTAGGGTTATGCATGCTTGCCTCTTTGCCTACCAACATTGTGCTACTTTGTTTTTTTTTTTTTCCATTTACTATGATTTTCATGCCCATGGGCTAATGCAAGGGTTTGTCCATATTTAGACAACAAGCTTCATTTTTTTCATTCACGTTGCAAATAATGTATTTGTATTCTTGTAGTAATATTTTATTTTTTTTAAATGACATGCTTATTACTTATTATTTTTAAATTTTATGCATGGGTGTTTAATGCCGATCTTTTCTTTTTTTTTTTTTTAGTGCCCTAGGTTTGAATTAGTTCACTACAAAAGTCAAATATGCCAAAACCCTTGGACCCATTTTGGGAGTATGGGGAGCCTGATCGTGGTACAAATCGGGCATATTTATCATGCAAATTATGTGGGACACAAATGACAGGAGGGGTTACGAGATTGAAATACCATTTGGCTAGACTCTCTGGACATGATGTTGGTCTTTGTACAGTTTTTAGTCTGGAACTTATACAAAAAGCTCTTGAAGCTATTGATGAAAAATACAGAAAGAAGGAAGAGGCAGAAAGAAACAAGGTTGAATGTGCAGGTAGATCTTTTGGCATATCTTCTTCTGATTTTGAAGTTGACGGTAGTGGGAGGGGCTCCACAACATCACCTGCAACAACTAGTGCTAATGTTGTTGGGAGTGGTAGGTCATCATTTTTTGTTCCACGAATAGGACATGGAACACAACCTTCCATAAAATCAATTGTTAAAAAAAGAGAGAAGCTAGAATCAGATAGAGTGTCATGGTAGTATCTTTATGATTACTGTTCAAAACCAACCATTGAACAATGTGATGTTATTACTGTGTCTGTTGTTACATATGAGGAGTTGCAGGGGCCAATCCTTAAAGCAGAAAAGCAGGACATCAACTCTAGATTAACAGAATTGAAAAATACATGAGAAGTGTCTCGATGCACAGTGATGTCTGATGGTTGACAGATAAGAAGGGTAGGACCCTTCTAAATTTCTTGGTACATTGTCCTAAAGGTACCATGTTTATTAAATTGGTGGATGCATCAACACACAAAGATGCATCAACAATATGTGAGTTGTTAGATGGCTTCGTCTGGGATATTGGCGTGCATAATGTGGTGCAATTCATAACAGATAATGCCGCTAATTATGTGGCTGTTGGCAAGATGCTTATAGAGAGGCACCACACATTGTTCTGTACTCCATGTGCAACACATTGTATCGATTTGCTTCTTGAGAATATGGGAAGACTCTCCCTGATCAAGGAGGTGATTGATATGGCTAGGAGTGTCCCCAAGTTTATATATAACCATGCTTTTGTTCTTAGCCTCATGAGGAGATTCACCAGAAACAAGGAGTTGACGCATCCTCCAATCACACGTTTTTCCACCAACTTTATTATTCTTTAGTCTTTTCTTCGATGTCAGTTTGAGTTGAAGCAAATTTTTGTTTTTGATGAGTGGCGTGATTGTAGATACATCAGGAGACAGGATGGGAGAGCCATTGCAAAAATGGTGTACACTGAGACATTTTGGCATGGAGTAGAAGAAGTGTGCTCAGTTAGTGAACCTATAGTAAAGGTTCTGAGATTGGTAGATGGGGAGAAGCCTACAATGGATTATGTGTATGAGGCCATGGATAAGGCCAAGGAGGCCATTCGTTCTTATTATGCAGACAAGAGTTCTGTTGGGCTTGATAAACATACAATGTTATGGGATGCGATTGATAGTTAGTGGACAGGGATGCTTCATCAACCCATTCATGCAGCAACACTCTTCCTCAACCCTGCAATTTCACACAAATGCGCCTTTGATTTTGATGGTGAGGTGATGGAATGGCTCCATTCTTGTATTCAGAGGATGGTACCTGATCTTGAGCTTCGTAGCAAAATCAACTGCGAGATACAGTTTTATCAGGATTGTGTTGGCCTATTTGGCTTTGATGATGCTATTAGGGAAATGACCCTCTTCATGCCACGTAAATGACAAGCCATCACTCATTAGAATTTTCAATTTAGAATTTACTTATTTATAATTCTAGATTTTTAAAATTAAATTATGTAACTTGCATTTGAAAGTTCAATTATGTTTTATGTTTTTGAATTTTTTATTTCTCTATTTTGTTGTAGATATTTGGTGGCGAACCTATGGTGCAAGGGCACTAAATTTGCATAAATTGGCCATAAGAATCCTGAGTCAAACATGTAGTACTTCAGGGTGTGAGCGCAATTAGAGTGTATTTGAGAAAATACACTCAAAAAAGCACAACAAGTATAACTTTGACCTTCAACCTTCAGTTGAACAATTACATTTATTGTAATTTTAATTTATGACCCTCAAGTGTCAAGAGGGAAGACTCATTAGTTTTTTTGACACTCTTACAGGTTGGGGTTCGTACGTCTCAATGATTTAGTGTATGTGCATTACAATATCCGACTTCGAGTGAAGAAAATACAAGCACCAATGGATCCGGATGCCATTTCCTTAGACACTATTGATGTATTGGCTCAGTGGAGGGTGGAGACTGAGGATCCCGTCTTGGAGGAGTCACCTGCATGGTTAGTGCAAGAGAAAACATTAGAACAGAGGCAGCAAGAGGAGGAGGGTTCGGAGGAGGAGCAACACTCGGAGCAGGAGGAGGACGAGGAGGACACTGTGGGAGCATCAACGTCAACACCATTTTCTATAGATATAGGAGAGCAGAGCTCCATACCCAAGAGTTAGTATTTGACATTAGGTGCAGGTCAGGGCCTTCTCCTACTAGACGCAGGCTTGACAAATAACCCCTCATGTTTTCCCGTAAAAGGGGGAGAGGGCACTAATTTCAGATAGATAGCTTCTAGTTTTATTTGTTTTGCTACATATAACTCATGATGATGAGATACTTTTATATGTGTGATGTTATTTGTATTGGTTCTCCACATTTGAGTCCTTGATTGGACAATTATCATAGATCAACAGGATTTGGTATCACCTTTGATGTATCATTTTTATTTTACATCAACTCAGTGCTTTCTTCATATTTATGTGCCAGTGTGTTTATTTCATGTTTTTATTTCTTTATATGTTTAAAAATCTGAAAAAATGAATATATCACTACAAGGAAAAGACCCTATAGCGGAGGTTACTAGAGGAGGTTGGAGGGTGGAGGGTTTTGCGGATGTTTTCTGCTCGGTGCGCTTATCATTCAACATCACACTGGTGCTCCTTACAAGAGAAAGCATCGTTGCACACAAAACATTGGCACACCGGACACCGTGTGCTCCGTACACACCCACCCGGTGCGTCGTATTACTGTAGAACACCAGTGCTTCACAACTCTTCCACGCCGGTGCATCATAAAACACCGCGCAAAAACCGAAAATGCCCGATGCAGTATTAAGAGCCCACACCTGTGCATCATAAAACAACACGCCAAGACACAAACTGACCAGTGTGTTCGTATGAAACAGCACCGGTGCACCTATAAAGCATGCGCACTGGAAAAGGGATAAAAAACAAATTACGGCAAAAAAACCAAATTTTTCACTTTTTTCAGTGCCCTAGAGCTCTCAATTACCGGTGCGCACAAACTCTTCCGCGTCGGTGCATCATAAAACACCGTGCCAAAACAGAAGCAGACCGGTGTGTTCGTATGAAACAACATTGGTGCACCTATAAACACGTGCACCGAAAAAAAAAAAAAAAAAAAAAAAAAAAAAAAAAAAAAAAAAAAAAAAAAAAAAAAAAAACGTATTTTCACTTTTTCTGCCTCAATCAATGCACAGTTTTCTACAAGAGAAAGCATCGTGTCCATTAAAACATTGGTACACCACACCATACAAGGCCTGTACACACATGCTCGATAAAACCGACATCAGAAAGACCTATATTATGACTATTCGCCTTATATGGGCTATAAAACACTGTTACTAAACCTAAACAACCTGGAAGACAATCATCGTGCATCATTAAAAAACGCCACAACTTGAAACCATTTGGCATGTTTAAGAAACCCCAATTTAGTATCATAAAAAAACGCCAACCGAACCGGCTTGGCATGTTTAAGAAACTTAACGGCATACGTATAAAGTTCGTAACTGTGGTTTAAAAACAAAACAAAACAAAACAAAAAAACAACATTTTTCACTCTTTTTTCAGTACTTCAAAGCTCTCAAGTACCGGCGCAATTTCTCCTTCTCTGAGTTGCCTTGACATCGGTGCTCCCATTGCACCCATTGCACGCACTACTGTTGTGCATTGGCCACCATTCTTCAGCTTGCATTTTGAAAAACGGTGGGTAAATTTTATTTTGCAAATTCTACAGCCAATATGCCTCCTCAACAGCGAAATGTACAGGCATTTTTCTATTTTTTCCATAATTAATTTTTCTAGCAAATTAGAATTTGAAATAACCTTAAAATTAACCATTAAAAAAAAAAAAAAAAATTTGTCGCGTGGTGCGCACAAGCCGTTCGGCTCGCACCGGTAAGCAGTGCTGCCTGTAAAATTTACATGCCGCACCACAACCGGTGCTAACGGTATCTGCACCATTTTTGGGGCGGTACCGAAAGGCGCCACGCATTATTTTAAAATTTAAAAAAAAAAAATTGCAGTGCGGTCATTTAGCGGGGCGCACCATTGACCATGGGAATAGCAACATGGTGTGTTGACAGATATATCCACCCCAGTGTCTGTCAGCGCACCGAATTTGGTATTCCGACAGGGTCAACGGTGCGACTGAGTAAAAGATCGCACCGTTGACTAAATAATTTGTCAGGAAATTGGTGCACTGACACGACTGTACGCACCGGGGCGTATATTTTAGTCAACGCACTGCTCTTCTAACACCATATATAGTCAACGGGGCTTGAAAAAATTTTAGGCGCACCGCATACGGTGTGTTTTATGTCATCTGGGGCACCGCCTCCGGTGCTCTACAAAAAAATGTCGCACCGGAACCGGTGCATGACTGTTTTTGTGGCACACCGACTGGTCTATTTTTTTTTTCCAAAAAAAATTATATATGTATATTCCTAAATACATGTCTGATTTAATAAAAAAAAATATTTAATATGTCAATGATTCAGAGAGAAGAGGAGGAACAACAACAACAACAAGCAGAGCAGTATGACAAGCTTCACCAGTGGGAGGCATGAGAGAGGGAGAGAGATGCGTACCCTCGCCCTATTACAACAGATACCCAGAGGCTCCTAAGGCAGGTAGGCCTCCTCAAGTTCTATGAGGAGGCTACTTCCCTAAAGGCCCATAGTATCTTTTTGAGACATCTTATCCGCAGGTGGAATGCCCACCAACAGGGTTTCCAGTTTGGTCCTAACCAGTGGTACACACCCACTAAGGAGGATATTTATTTTATTACAAGGCTATCGAGGAGAGGGGTGGATTTTCCCTCGTTCCCATAGGTTCCTGCTGGTTGTGTAGCAGGGAGTCAATTAGTTTACTCCCACAGATACATTGGAGCAGATGTATTATCTCCTTTAGAGTTTCAGGTCCCTGGAGGTCAGCTACGTATTGTTGCATTTGGTAGACAGGACATGCAGTGCCTCTCACTTCTCATTTCGACCATTTCACACAACACTAGTGATGGGCAACGCATTAGTTGCCCACTTCTATATTATGTTGATTCTTTAATACAGGAGCCACGACTTGTCAGGTGGTCTGCCATTTTTTTGCGGCAGTTTTGTACAACCTTAGATAGATGTCATGCTCATGCACAAGGGAGGGTCAACTTCCGTTTTGCTTCAGAGCTTTTTTGTTTATTTTTTGAAAGGTTTCCATAGATGAGCTTTGCTTTTGTTCGACAGCCTCGTAGGCGGATGTTGGAGGCCTGAATGCACATGTGGGGGAAGATGATGCCCAAGAGGGAAGAGACTATGTTTCTAGCCAGGATATCGCATGATTCACTGGACTTACTAACCATTGCTGACGAGCTACATCCCTTCATTATGGTCCCCTGTCCTTATGCTGGATTGGATTGGCGAGGGTGTGCCAACATCCTCTTCACAGGTGATGAGCCGCCAGCTGATAGAGGTAATATTACTGTTTTATTTATATTTATTCTAACATGTTCTTTAGCTTGTTTTTATTAAATTGTGTAATGAAATTGTCTAATTATTGTAGTGTACTTGTATATATTTTGCAGACATTGGCTCTTTTGATGGCGAGAAGATGTCTGAACCACCACATGATCCAGGTGTGGATCCTGATGACGATCAGGACATGGCAAATGCCGAGGATCATGATCAGGAGGCCGGTGGAAAGAGACATGCTCCTCATGCTGGTGCGTCGGTACCGCCTTTTGCTGGGCGCGGTCGACCTGATACTCAATACAGGATGGAGTTGGGCGACTAAATCAGTGCATTGATTGTTGAGGCGGGCATCAGGCCCGCTCATTACATAGACATATAGGTCGATGTTAGGCTAATACGAATGTGGAGAGGTATGCCGCGTAACATGTATAGCCTGATGCGACATGTCGTAGGAGCTACGACAGCTGTTACGCGACTGAGGAGGATTGTTGCACATTATAAGCGTGGTTGAGCCGCAATACGTGATGGACAGTCTACGAGCAGCGACTCATCTCATGATCGTTCACCTCGCGCCGTGCTTGATGAACATGAGGCTCCACTAGCATCTAGCAGTCATCATGCAGATGAGGCTAGACCATCGGCCATGTCCAGTCATCAGCAGCCTACAGCATCCATCAGTACTAGTCATGATCATGAGCAGGTTGGACCATCGAGCGTCGAGGCTGCACCATTGACTGAGCATGCCTCCACTAGTACTGCTTATATTGATGTTGTACTACCACTAGCTGATCCATCCATCAGTACTAGTCATGATCATGAGAAGGTTCGAACATCGACCGTCGAGGCTGCACCATTGACCGAGCAGGCCTCCACTAGTACTGCTATTAATGTTGTACTACCACCAATTGATCCATGACATTTATATTACAATTGTATATTTTTAACATTATTCAGTCATATATATATATATATATATATATATTATGTTCATGTTGCAGTTGTACGTAATTTACATGTTAGTGATCATCATGATGTGTATATTGTTAGGTCATGTTAGATATGTTCATTTAATGTTTAGCTTGCAGATAGATGTGTATGTGATAGCATGAGTTATTTGACATGAGATGTATATTTGATGTTTGTGTTGTGATGATGTTAATATATAATGTTAATTTGATGTTTGAATGTGTTTTTAGTCAAATATGATGTTTGTATGATGGTTATCATGATCGTGATGTTTATTAATTAGTTTAATATTAAATGACCATTATATTTATTAAATATTATGTCGTGATTGTAATTGAAATTGAAATTTTAATTGTAGGTAAAATTGTAAAATTGTATTTGTATATGTAATTGTAATTTTAACTGCAATTGTATGTAAAATATTTGATGTAAAATTTTAATTGTAATTGTATATATGACAAATTGTAAAATTGTAATTGTAATTGTAAGATTCTAAAATTGTAATTGTAATTCTATGTAAAATATTTGTAAAATTGTAATTGTAATTGTAAATGTAATTCTAATTGTGTATTGTAAAATATTTGTAAAATTTTAATTGTATTACTGTGAAATGATTGTAATTGTAAATGTAATGGTATGTAAAATTAAAATTGTAATTGTAATTCTAGTATGTGAAATTGTAAAATTGTAATTGTAATTCTAATTCTAATTTTAACTCTAATTGTATGTAAAATATTTAATGTAGAATTTTAATTGTAATTGTAATATTTAATTTATTGTGAAATAATTGTAATTGTAAATGTGACAAATTGTAAAATTGTAATTGTAATAATAATTGTATGTAAAATTCTAAAATTTTAATTGTATTTGTAATTGTATGTAAAATATTTGTAAAAATGTAATTGTAATTGTAAATGTAATTCTATTTCTAATTCTAATTGTATGTAAAATATTTGTAAAATTTTAATTGTGTTACTGTGAAATGATTGTAATTGTAAAATTTTAATTGTAAATGTAATTGTATGTCAAATTAAAATTCTATTTCTAATTCTAATAGTAATTGTATGTGAAATTGTAAAATTGTAATTTTATGTAAAATATTTGTAAAATTTTAATTCTATTAATGTGAAATGATTTTATTAAAATATTTAAATTTGTAAATAATTGTAAAATAATAAATCTAAAATAATATGAATTTTTGTAACATAATAAAGTTTAGAAAATAATGCAAGTAAATTCATGTACTTTAGAATTATCATTATTTTATTATGATCTTACATAAAAAAAGAACTGTATACACTCCAGTGCGCTTATCATCATAACACGCACCGGTGTGTCTTATTACTCAGACGCACCAGCGCTTCAGAACGCTTCCGCACTGGTGTGTCTTAAAACACCGCGCCAAAACAAAAACCTCGATCTTACAAACCACCTCGGTACACCTATAAAATAGCGCACACCGGAACAGGGTTATTCTGTAAAGTGCAGTATTGGAGCAGCAGAGGGTTCGAATCGCGGGCAAGATTTTTTCTGAGGAGATGAGGGTTTGAAAAAACGAGAGTTCAAATTTCGGCTGACAATTTTATAGCAAAGAAAATGAGTGATTCAAACAGAAAGACAGATAAAGACGCTTATAGGGATGCCGATGGCTACAGAGCTCAACAGAGTACAAAAGGAGTATAGGTTGAGACCGGCATAGAGCATTCGGTTGAGGCCGACGATAGGGTTAAGAAGTCCCATGATGGATAAATGGAGAGCAGAGTTTATGGTAGAGAAAGATCAATCGAGGCAGTTGATAAAGCCAAGAGGCAACATGAAAGGAAGGATTCTCATTCCCTTAAGGACAACAGAGAAAGATCAATTGACGTTGTTGACCGGGCTGGTAAGTCCCATGAAGGGAAAGATTCTCAAGGATGCATTTAAAAGCAGCTGGGAGTATTGTCCGAGCTTCAGTTGGCTTACATAAACTTTTACCGGCAAAGTTGACGTCGCATAAAATCACATCTTCGGCTTTCAATTGAACTTGAATAGCATCTCTAACTTGTCTGAGCTGTGGTCCCGTGGATGAAACCAGTAAAAAGTCTTATTGTATTATAAATGGAAATCCAGTGACCATTTATGTGGGAATAAAAGCATAGATACCTGCAACTACCATATTTCCACTTGCAAATCGGTTTCCCATTGGAAAAACTAATGTAATAGCCTACTTTGCAATGTCTTTCCTCTGCTCAACCCTATACTTATTTTCTATGGGAAACCATTGCTTCCACAAGTAATAACTGCATTGTCTAGTTGAAAATCGGTCTTCTTCTGCTAACAAATGTAGAATGAAGGAATCGTTGTCATTGCTCCCAGAACATTACCCTTTTGCAGATTACATGTACTAATTGCTGGCAGGTCATCCGTCTATTTGCAGATTATATTCTAAAACATATTGGTTGCAAATAGTTAAGTGCCAATTATAACAGGTTCACATGTCGCAATTGCCTACTTGGGCCCTGTAGTATTGCATCTTCACACGCCCCACATTGCATTCTCTCCACATAATTAGTGGGGACCTCCTACAATAAAAAAAAAAATGCATTGGAAGAATAGTTATTTCCATCAAGAATTTATCCAATTCCAATTCTCAATTTTAATTCTAATTCCAATTCTCAAGAATAAACAAAATTATAATTATCAATTTCTATGGTTGTAGTTCACTAAATTTTGGCGTACACACCTAAAAGTAATTTTGGTGCCTTAACTGCAAATTGGTGCTACTGTACATATAACCGCATCGGTGCTGATGTTACAAAAAGACACACCGGTGCGGTGCTATTAAGTGGTGCACCGGTGACGAATAAACACAAATAAAAAAAGCGCAACTCTATTTTCTTTAAGTGAAAAAAAAAACGGCAAATTGAAAAATGAGCCACAAAATATTTTCGAAAATCTAATTTCATAAAATAATTTTTAAAATACTAAACACTTTTCATTATTTCACTATTTTTGCTAAAATTTTCAGCGAGATATTTGTAGGAGACATATCTGGAGCAAGAGAGCATGAGGGCACTCTGGAGCAGCGAAATACGTTTGAACAGAAGTATTCATACAATCAGAAATCAAACCTCTGGTGATTCAAACCCTGTATCATAGAATTTCAAACCATCTCATGATTAAATTTGATTTTTTTAAAACTTTTTCTGCAATTTTATCCATTTTTACCCTAAACCCTTCATTTTTTTTTTGTTTTTTTTCCATTTCTTCTCCCTGTTTCTATGATTTCAGAATTAGGGTTTTTCATTTTAGATTGACATCCAACCCACGGGACGACTTGCATAGTCAGATCCCAATCCATTCGGCCATTGCGTGAATTTTTGGAAAAAATGGATTTTTTTTAATCAGTGCGCCCTGCGTAACCTAGTGCACCGGTACGCTTTATTATAAAGCGCACCGTGCAATTACTGTATAATAAAAAAATTTGAAAACGATTTTTTAAAATCAGTGCGCCATATCTGAAATAGGGCACCAGTGCTCCATGTTACGAGGATAGCACCATACAGTCTATTACACTGTTTGTGCGGTGTATTTATAATACCCATGCACCGTACGATCTATTATACTGTTTTACGGTGCGTTGGTAATACCCCCACGCACCGGCGGCAATGCGTACATCAAGAAAGGCGCACTGGTGTCTTGATATTTATTTTTTACCTGAAAAGTTGACAATTTATTTATAAATATATTAATGAATGATATGGTATAGGTTTCATATTGATAAAGAAATGACTGACAAGATATCAAGTAACAAAAACACTGATAACACATCAAGAAATGCAAAAAAGTCAAGTTCTTTGTAAATTCTTTATAAAAAATATTATTTTTGAACTATATGTAAGTTTAACTAATATGTATTGTTTACTGTGTATCATGCAGTGCCACAAAATGACGAAGCTCGATAAGATTATTTATGATCTAGAACCATAAGAGCATAAAAGCTTGATAGAAAAATTGCAAAAGGATGAATCAATTCAATGAAAAAAATACTATTGATCCAATATGAGTTTCTTTTTTTTTAATTATCATTAATAATATACTTAAAATTTTTAGATAACATTCACATTTGTTTAATGTTCTACAGGGACCAACAACTCAGGAAATGAATGTTGTTTTAAGAAAAGAAAAAAAATAGAACATGCAAATGAAAATGAATACGATCCAATATGAGTTTCTTTTTTTTAATTATCATTAATAATATACTTAAAATTTTTAGATAACATGTGTCAAAAAGTCTATTAATTCACATTTGTTTAATGTTCTACAGGGACCAACAACTCAGAAAAGGAAAGTTGTTTTAAGAAAAGAAAAAAAATAAAACATACAAATGAAAATGAATTGCTTCTTAGCTTATATAGAGTGGTGTCGGAAGTTAACGAAATGGGGAAAAACTTTTACAAAAGTTTGAGGGATCTAGTGGAACGAATGCATAGACGTTCTTTCCACTTATAATACAAAAATCAATTCAATGATTCCAAGAACCACATTTTATCTAAACTACAGGAAGAGTTTCCAGAGAATGTCAGACTTTTAATAGCAAAAACGTACAACAACAAAAAAGAAGGAATGAAAAAAGTAATATTCCTTTAAATGTTTCTTTAGAATTATTTATAAATATCACTTTTGTTATTTTACTTTTCAAATATCATTGTCATGTTACATTTTCAGGAAGATTATGAAAATCTCAAAAGATGAAAGAGCTAATATTAGAAATATGCCAATAGGAATGTCCAAAAAGGTGTACAAGGAGATGGTCAAAGAAATTGACAAAATTGCATCATAGGAGGAGCCATCTCAACAACAACATGCTTCAAATGTAATATGTAATCATTGAATTTTTCGATCGTTAGGTACAATAAATAAACAATTTAGCATTAAATATTAATTCTCAAGAATTTTCTTGCAGAAAAGAAAAGAAAAATGAACCCATTCAACACATAAAACATGACAACAAGGAAGAAAATGGTTGATATCTAAGTTTGTGAGTAATTGTTACTTCCTTATAACAACTTAACTAGATTTCATTTTTGTATTTTTTAAGTTGTTTTACAAATATCATCATTGAATGTCTTCAAATAGGTGCTAACATACAAAGAAGAACCATCAGATGAATTGATTGAAATTGGGTTAAACATGGGTTGTGAGTATATGTTGGCATATCAAAAATTAATTGTGGAATTTGTATGCATCTATAGATCTTGTTTTACTTAGCTCCGTCTATAATTAATAGAACAAAAACATCTTTTATATTAAATATATGATTTGTTATGGGGTATAAAACTTGTAGGAAACAAAGTATGGAACTGCACCAACAGATGAAATTTTGAAAGATGGCATGGTACATGGTTTTGAAAGAATGTGTATAGTTTATAAGTCAATTGTTGTTATGATACGCCATTTTTCTTTTCGATTTACATTGATGTATATTATTTAATATTGCAATTTTCATTGTTCTCATCAATGTATATACACTCATTTTAGTTTATTTTTATATTTGTAGATGGAAGGTGAAGAAGAAGAAAACAATCAACACTGTGAACAAAACATTCCTGAAAATAACCCAAGTCATGGAAGTAGCTCTAGCAGTGACAACAGTTCAAGCGAAGAATGATGATCACTATGTTTGGATATCAAAGCAAGGCGTTGTATTTTTTGAAATATGTCTGTGAAATCAGAGATTTTGTTTAATATAATGGACATAGTGTCCCAATTGAAAGACAAAGAGATACCAATAGTTGTCCCATTTTGTATGATAAAGACTGTCTTATTCATATATATTGCATATCATAAAATATGTTTTAATTTATCCTATTGTGTTCTCCATTGTCATTCTCAAATGCACTAATAAAAATTTAATTCATATGAATATTGTTATGAGATATATATGTGTCGACTTTTGATGAATATTGAATTTTAAAAAACCACAATAATTATGATATGATATAGCAAATTAATCCAAACATCACATTCAAATGCATTAATAAGAATTTTATTAGTATGAATATTGTTATAAGATGTGTCGACTTTTGATGAATAACGAATTTAAAACAATCACAATAATTGACTGTCGCAGGTCGATGTTTCTAAAAAAAACAAAATGTAAATCGATGTGTGTCAGTAATTGTACACCAGTGCGTTTGTATTAAGAAGTGTGCTGAGGGCGTTTCTACGACCTATGAGCACCGAAAAAGCACCAAAACCAATTAAAAATATCGGTGCGTGTGTGCGGTACTGCACATCGGGGCGTTTATATGTCTATAACCACCGGTGCATTTGTATGACCTATGGGCACCGCACGAATACTGATACAAATTATAAATTTCGGTGTCTTTCTGTGATATTGCGCATCGGTGCATTTCTATACGTCTATGCACCAGTGCGTTGATACGATCTATGGCACCGCACAAATCCCAAGACCAATTAGAACAGCCTCGTGCGTTGTATCATCAACACTACGCCTGGTGCGATTTTATACCTTAATGGCTCGGTGCATTTTACTTCGACCGCCCCGGGGCGCCTTCTATATGTACGCACTAGTGCGTTAAAGCCAGAGTAGCACACCAATGAAAAAAACATTCGTAATAAACTCCGACCGCCCATTTTTTTTTTTAGTTGTATGGAATTTCCATTAAAAGCTCCGCCAAAACCTCCGTAACCATAAACAGATGTTGTAGCAAATGTTTTTTTGACAATTTTGATCAATTTTATAACACTAAAAACCTTCTTTATAACCTCCACTAGAGGGTCTTTTCCTTGCAATGTATTATGCATTTTTTATGCTTGCCGATATTTTTGCCGATAAGATCTTTTCTGGACCCTCACCGATATTTCGCCGATACTGATATTATCAACACTAGTTTTCATCAGTGTTGCTACAGGTCCCTAATTAAGAAGGAGCCTAGTAATAAGTTTTTTACTGGCTAGAAATCCCTAGGAGCTTAGACAAGTCCTTGGCTAAGAGGGAGCTTGGAAGCAAATCCCTCAGAGTCTAGAAAAGTTCTTGGATAAGAGGGAGCTTGAGAACATTCATTTATAGGAATGGGTATGTCCTCCCTAATTAAGAGGGAGAGATAGACACATCATTCTGGTCTTCACCTGGAAGACAAAATGTGGGATTGGGTAATCATTTGGCATTTAATACTCTTTTGGGATGTATTAGGGCATCCAAGGAAAGAGTAGTTGTGGAAGGAAGAATATTCTTTGAGGATTAGCTATCCGGATAAGAATAGTCCTGTTATCACCAAAATAATGCTGATGGGCTGCTCAACATTCAATTTAGAGTAACTGTTTCAAACCACCCTTGGTTGGAACTTAGCTTTTCCAACCTGAGAGGGCTCTCTCAAGAAATTGTATGATATTAAATAGAAAATGCTTGGAACAAAGATGACTAACTCTTAAGTGTGTTTTGAATTATTTTTGCAGGTGAAGGATGTGAATTAATGGCTACCATTGGGCATGGAGTTAGATTAGGAACTCAATTGCATGAAAAAGAACATCTGTCATGGAATCTGAGGCATGTGTACTCTCATCAAAAAACATAAATTGAACAATAAACTATGTGCATAAAGAAAGTTGGAGCATGTTTTAACCATGAATTCCAAGTGATTACACATAAAACAAACTGAATGAACAATAAAAAGGTAGATAAGATAGACACACATAAGAGTACATGAAGAATATCAGGTCTGAGAGAAGCTTTTTGCAACTGTATATTACTGACTGAAAAATATTACAAAAGTAGCATATGGCATAACATCAATCAAGCCTCTCTAATACTCTCATCTCCCTATTTATAGAATTAGACACCTTTACATGTATTCTCCCAGTTGGGCTAGACCTTTGAATACTGCCAAAGACACCTTATCCAAAAAGGAACATATTACAAGGAGAGAATATTGAGATATTTCTGTTTACAAGAGTTTAAAACCTAATAAGACTCTAACACCATTTACTTCACTAACAACCTTTAAATGATCCATACGTTATGATATTTATCAAACAAGATAGCTTTTCCTAAGGTATCAATGACCATGACTAAGTAATAAACAACCACATTGAAATCTAGGGTCTTCTTCTTTGATTTTGAGGATGTGCTGTTATGATTGATGATGTGTCCAAAATGATGAGTTGGCAACCCAATCACCTTCCTTGCTGAGTGTTCTCACCATATAAAGTCTCCACTGATATACTTTAACATATCCAGATGACTGATGTGCTCCAAAAAGACAGTTAATTCTTCATAAACATTAAAATTCTCCCTCGCTGCAAAAACAAAGCTCTTTAGGCAAGTCCGTAGCGAAGAGTTTGTAGCATTCTTCACTTGGCCACTTCTACAAATCTTTTGATTTCTATGCTCATTGGAGGGTCTTAACTAAGCCAAAATACTTATATACATGCCTTTACTTACTCCTTTTATGACAAATTTACGAAATTATGACATAAAGTAATCTTCAGCGAGTTCGTAGTGAAAACTCGGCTTTAAGCCTGGAGTACGCTATGAATTTGCCTAATAGATCCCAGATTTTGAAATTTTCAATTCTCACCTCCAAAAATTGTCCATGGCTATGTGAAATGATGAGATGAAGCATCATAAGGAAAAATTGGTTTAAAACATATCTTACCCTCCTCAAGAAGCATCGGTTTCATCCTCAACAGGTTCATCTACCACTATCATTTTCAAACCTTTCCTCTTTAGCTTTGTCTGCACCATTCCCATTTGAATTTCTAGCTCTTTAACCTGATTTTGCAGCTTTCCCCTCTCTGCCTACAGCCACTTGTTTCTCCTCATGGTGTGCTTCATCATTCTATGCAAAGGTAGTGTTCTTTCAAGCATTTTCTTAGACCTTTCAGCCACTTCATCATAAAAAATGATTTTCTTGCTGACTTCTTTCTTAAAATCTGACAACTTCGTTCTTTCTTGTCTGAAATCCTCCAGCTCCAGCTTGGTCTCTAAGACCTCATCTCTTGCTTCTTTAAGTTTCTCTTTAAGAAGGTCCACTTCAAATTTCTCTAGAATTTTCTCTTTACCTTTCTGTGACTTGGTGATTTCTGCTTCAGTAGGGGATAATTCAATAATCTCTTCCACCATGGGTTGTTTCCTATTTTTTGCCTCCTTATGCTTCTTATCAAATTTACCACCTTTGAAAATATGTGACCTAGTAAAAGTTTTTCTAGGCTTGAAAACAAAACCAGAGTCCTCACTGGAGAAATCAAGCTTTTTTGCAGTGAAACCCTTCTTCTTCATTTTGGTTCCTTTTATCTCCACAAGTTTAGCCACAGGTTTCTTCAATGTCAATAGCCTGCAAAATGTCTTCAAGTTTACCCTTTCCTTCTGTCTAACTCCTGGTAATTCTCCTATAAGTTCTTGTGTCAGATTTTGACTCGCTGCTTGTAGATGTTGGTTGAGGTGCCACTGTTTCCTGCAAATGTTCAATTTCCATCTCCATGGGTTCTGCTACAGGCTGTATTTCTTCTTAATTAGGTCCAACTTCTATTTCAACTATGGGTTCTTTATCCTTTTTGGGAGTGCTTGCCTCTATCTTGGGTGTTTTCTTTGGAGTAAGCACATCCACATCATAACCACTTAAAAAAAAAAAGGTAGCCCAGTCCTTATTCAATTTTTCCAATTTCTCCATTACCAACAACTTAATTAAGCCATGATGAAATATAGATGTCTCACTACTCTCAGGTCTAGCTTGCACTTTATCAGACATCTTACCTAAGCTTCTGAAAAGTAAAAATGGAAGATCTAGGAGTTGTTTACCTGTAAAGTGGTGTAAGAGCCTGAAATGATACTGGTATATCATGTGGAATCTTCCCTCACATGTGAAATATTTCTAGATTACCATAAATAGCTTTGAATAATTCTCATTAAGGCAACTCCTAGGTATACCTGAACTCATATCCACTCCTACATGCTCTTGCTTTAGGAACTCATCACAATTCTGCAGTCTAAACTGGTGGCCTTGAATCATTCTTCCCTTTACCTAGGAATTTTTGTTTCATGAGCAATATTTTCAGGGGAAACTATAAAACTTAATATGCCAACCTTTGAAGTTGTGCCAACAAAATTGACAGCAAAATAACCCCTACAGCTTTTGACAGAATCTCAAGCAGCTAGCATTGGTGAAGGCCTGTGCAAAACTTGGATCCTCCATAACCAATTTCATGTCCATAGGCTCATATCTAACTACTGGACCTCCCTTGTTGGTCTTCTTATGTGCAGCCATATCCTCCAAAACAACGCTGCCCTGTTTGAACTCTTAACACCTGCAAAAGATAGTATATGACAACAAACTGCTTGTTGACAAAGCTGGAAACTACCTATGACAACAACTAGACAAAGGCTAAACGAGAAAAAATGGTGGCAACAGATCAAGAAACTCATAAGGATGGCAAGGCAAGTGATTTAGCTCGAATAGATGAAGGTTAAATTAGGAAAGGAAATGTGAGGGGATAACATAATGATATGGTTGTGATGATGGCCAAGCATGACATACACTGAATAATGACTCATAACAGGTAAACATATGATGGAAAACTAACCCCTAACCATTGACAAAATGACAATTCATCGATCCCCTTACCGGTTGTAGAAAAACACAAGTTCATAGTGAATTCCATTAGAAAATGATAGATTCGCTACAGAACTGTCAGGTGAGTCCGTAGAGAAAACAACCTGTTTTGCACAGAAAACGTTGTAGACTCAGGTAAAAAGTGACAATTGTCCAAAATGACTTATTTAACCTCGTTGTTGTAGCTCCTAAAGACAACCTTGAGTTGTAAAAGATTAGTGCCTAGGACATCTTAAAATCAGAGGTTAAAAGTGGACAATTGTATAATACCTCTGACAAGATATGTGTCATGAGAATAATGGATTTGGTGGTTCGAGAATGGAGAATACCATTTGAACCTGCTTCATGTGAATTCCCCAAACGATGAGAGAGCTCAGGAGGCCGTGAGGTTGATGGGTTTTAGATGGGCCAAGTATAAAACAATGAGCAGAAGCTTTAAAATGTGCATAGGCGTTGAGGAAGAACAGAGAAGGAACCTACAAGAGACAAGCTTAAGAGATTTAAGAATCTATCCCCCACGACCTTAGAGGAAGCGGATATGAATGAGATATGGGCAACAACAAAGGTTCGTGGGGTGCGAATTAAAAGAGTGCAGCTAGCTAAATACATGAGCGTTAACACCTGAGCGATATGCAAACACGAATTCATGAATAAAATTGCAGACTACTAGCAGCTACATTACACAGACCATCCAAGCAGCATAGCAAGACAGATGATTATACATAAAAAGGAGATTACTGATAAGAGAAGGAAACATATACATACTACTCATAGCTCCATCTGGAATCCAAATAACAACTCTGTATCATATTAAGTTTAGACAACTCTCCCAAATATGTATCTCAGGGCACCGGGAGCACAATCATACAAAACTATAGCAAAATTCTTCTAAATTCCAAAACCTTTCTTTCATCTTAGAACTTACTATATATAGAGTTCTCCTTGAGGGTCTACGGTACTTAATCATTTATTATTGACCCATATCTATGAAATCAAAACATCCTACCTAACTTGCAGAGCGTACATTGAGAAATTACTTATGTACTGACAGAATTAAAACAGGAATGGGGTGAAATTGATATTTCGCCAGCAAAATCATAAAAATTAAACCGAAAACAAAAAGGACATGGTCGCCCATTGAGGCCAATAATGGGAGCCTTCAAGACGGTGTGGCGAGGAGCGGTCGTAGGTGGACAAACTGACTGTCATTTTATGATTCCATCTATTGCTTACAAACCTCCACTCCTTCAGTCTGGTCATTTCCACTTAATTCATTATGAAGAGGCATGTCGTACTACGCACACCTAGTTCTTTAGCGAAGATCTCCTTAGTAGACCGCATAAACCACAACTGCATGTTCTGCCTCAAAATCTCATGTGGTGTTTTTGAATTGCAAAACAGGAACCGGATTTCGGAGGGGGTCTCAAGCGGTAAGCAGTATCAGAGAGGGGGGTGTGAAATGACGGGAGGACGACATGTGGAGGAGTGGGCAGTAATGGATACCAGACCATCCAAGCAGCATAGCAAGACAGATGATTATACATAAAAAGGAGATTACTGATAAGAGAAGGAAACATATACATACTACTCATCGCTCCATCTGGAATCCAAATAACAACTCTGTATCATATTAAGTTTAGACAACTCTCCCAAATATGTATCTCAGGGCACCGGGAGCACAATCATACAAAACTATAGCAAAATTCTTCTAAATTCCAAAACCTTTCTTTCATCTTAGAACTTACTATATATAGAGTTCTCCTTGAGGGTCTACGGTACTTAATCATTTATTATTGACCCATATCTATGAAATCAAAACATCCTACCTAACTTGCAGAGCGTACATTGAGAAATTACTTATGTACTGACAGAATTAAAACAGGAATGGGGTGAAATTGATATTTCGCCAGCAAAATCATCAAAATTAAACTGAAAACAAAAAGGACATGGTCGCCCATTGAGGCCAATAATGGGAGCCTTCAAGACGGTGTGGCGAGGAGCGGTCGTAGGTGGACAAACTGACTGTCATTTTATGATTCCATCTATTGCTTACAAACCTCCACTCCTTCAGTCTGGTCATTTCCACTTAATTCATTATGAAGAGGCATGTCGTACTACGCACACCTAGTTCTTTAGCGAAGATCTCCTTAGTAGACCGCATAAACCACAACTGCATGTTCTGCCTCAAAATCTCATGTGGTGTTTTTGAATTGCAAAACAGGAACCGGATTTCGGAGGGGGTCTCAAGTGGTAAGCAGTATCAGAGAGGGGGGTGCGAAATGACGAGAGGACGACATGTGGAGGAGTGGGCGGTAATGGATACCGCCCATTTGGACCCCCATGGTTAAAGTTCGAAAGCTGCGGGGAGTGCGAAATGAAACAAGGATCGTCAGAGGAGGAGGGGATGACTCGATATGGAGGAAAGGTGGAGGGCGATGAGGAGAAGGAAATGATGGGCAGGTAAGGTGGGACCAGACTCGACCCTTTTTAAACAAAACATCGTAGAAACCCCATATATCTGGACTTGAAAATCTGTGGACTTCTGTTTTGGAAGTCGCATCACATTTGCACACTTCGCATGTTTTACAGTTTACATTATAATAAATGGAATCAACGATGCGATGTGAAGTACGGAGGCGGCGTGGTGGGAGGATGATGGTGTGGCGCAATGGAATGGTAACAATAGCGAAGGAATGGCGTATTTGCGGTAAGCAGAGTATTATGGTGGGGCCAAACCGCATCGCAATCGAAATTCTTTACCATGAAGCAGTAATGATAAACTCTAAAATGTGTGATGTGTGGAGCACCGAGAGGAAGGAGGTGACATGGAGGGAAGGTGGGACCCGAACACATCGCAAATTAAACAAAATAAGTTGTGGGCATTTCAAATGGTAAGTTAAAAATTGTGCAATGTTATATTGCATATCAGCCATCACAGGTTTTAACGTTTAGCAGAATGAAATGAGTTGTAATTTTGAAAAATGTGATAGACGGTGGGGGAAAGGTAAAGTTTAAGGCGGAAACAAGATTTTGCATGCGGTTTTGATAATGCGGTAAGGTATGGCAGGTCCCGCTTCATCGCGTCGGCAAAAAAACAAGGTTTGGCATAAGTCTTAAGAGGTAAGGTTAGAAACCTGCGGGCTGCGAAGTGTGGGCAACAGGAAAGGCTTATATGTGTGCCACAGGTGAATGGGATCCACCTCATCGCAAATCACATTTCGCTCATTTTAACATTTACCCTTGCGCCCATCTTGAAACATTTGCGATCTGTGATTGCAATTTAAATCTCTGTCGTTGATCGTTACTTAGATCCAACGGTCCTCACTACTCCCTTACTGTGGTTTGTCGACCTTGTCTCTTTGGTTGCGTCTGGTCATTTCTTATTTGTTCGTGGAATACTTGCCTCGCATTCACGACTTTTGTACAATGTTGCTGGTAAGGCTAACCAAAGCTTTTTTTCGAGCCTTTTTTTTTAATCAGCCTAATTTTTCAAGTTCTTTCCATTGGAGCAGTTAGTTTCAGCTTTTTTTAGCTTCAGTTAAAAAAGAAAGAAAGAAAGTGCATGCCCGATTATTCTTAACAGCACCAATTATTTCCAATGGCTACCTCACATGGTAGATATACTTAGAAGTAAAGGGCTTTATAGAATAGCCACATGACAAGAAACTAAATCTTCTGATGATGATAAAGTCGCTAAATGGGAAAATAAACAAGATCAAGCACGAGGGTTGATAGGAATGTCCATTTCTCAAGATCTTCGATTTCATATCCTTGACATTGACACCCCTCATGAAGCCCCGTAAAAGCTAAATACTGTCTTTGGCATTCAAAATCAAATCAGGGCCCACCAGCTTGAAAATGAATTGCTTACTTTGGACCCCAATAATTTCTCCTCTATTGAAGATTTTTTGTCCAAATTCAAGACCCTTAGACTTCTTTTAGAAGGTTGTAAGGTCAAAAAGGAAGATGGTAGCCTCATATATTGCATTCTTGCTAAGCTTGGCCCTACATACTCTGTATTTGTTTCCACCTTCCATTCCACTAGAGAAACCATCATTTCTTCAAGAACCACCTACAAGAACCCCTCTTTTGATTCATTTTGTGATTCTTTGATAAGAGAACAAGAAAAATCTTACACCTTGGTCTTATCACTTCTGGAAACGCTTCTAAGAAAGTCTTAGCAGCCCAACAACAATCCTATCAAAAGAATCCCAAGAAGCAGTATCCTAAAAAGTATGGTCCGAAACCAAACAAGGGTCCTAAGCAGTTTCAGCTGCAAACTAAAAAAGAAACTCACCAAAATGATAAGGCAAATAAAAACAAAGGGAAGAAGAGAGATAGACATTGCAACTTTTGTAATCGTGATGGCCATACAGAGTCCAAATTTTTTAAGAAGATGGAGGCCTTACAAGCAACAATGAAGAAGCACACCATCAATTTGGAGCACTCTTCACCTTCATCTTCAGGAATGGCACTTTCTGCTTGTGGTTGTCAAGCATCAAGATCTGATTATGCATTAAATGTATCTTCTTCTTCTCATTCTCATGAGTGGCTCATTGATTCTGGAGCTTCTTACCACATGGCCAAAAATAAAGCCATATTTTCTTCTTTAAATGATTGTAACACCAAATATATTTATGTTTGGTGATGATAGATCTCTTAGTGTTGTAGGGTCCTGAACCATTCATCTAGATAATGGTCAGTTTAATGATGTACTATGTATTCCTACCTTGTCATGAAACCTTCTCTCTGTTTATCAAATAACTCATTCAGGTGAAGGGAAAATAGTAGAATTCACACCTCATGATGTTGTAATCAAGGACCTCAAAGATCTTAGACATATTTTAGCTACTGGAATTGCTGATGATTCTGTTGGGTGTGGAGCTTGATTATCTTGTTTACTTTGTATCACAGCATTGGACCCCTGTACCTTAAAAGGGGCGGAAACGCCGCCCGTAATTAATCGCTACCGTGGGGGGACCAAGGGGGGGCGGCAGCGCTTTTCGGAGCCCCCCCCCCCCCAGGCGGGGGGTTGCCGAGGCGGGCGCCCGAAGCTAAAACGGATGTAAAATTGCCTTGTAAAAGTATAGTAATTTCTAGTCAATGCGGTAGTTCATTAGGCAAATGATACGACGGTAGAAGTTATGTTTAGATTAGGGTTTTTTGCCCTAGAAGGCAACCCCCTTGTATATATGAGGGTATTGTATTGCGGCTGTGTATTATGTGTGTATTCTCAGAGCGAGAAACAGAGAGGGAGACTGTGAGAGAGAATAGAGGATATTACAACGGATCTGCTGTAGGTATTGTCTCTTCATTTTTGCTGGATAATAGAAAGGAAAGACTGGCTGTTCGAGGTGGACGTAGCCCAAACTGGGTGAACCACGTATATCTGTGTCTCTCTAGTTTTATGTGTTTTGTGTGCTTTTATTTTCCGCATATTTTATGTGTTGCATTGCTCCATAATATATAATTTTCTAACATATTCCACAAGGTTGTATAAGTTTGACAACTTTGGGTCATCATGTCTTCCCTCCATTTTTGTTGCTCATAGTGATGAAGTGAGCAAACTTTGACATGAGCGATTTGGTCACTTAAACTATCACTCTCTTCAAACTCTATGTAAAGAAAACATGGTGACAGGTCTTCCTATGGTATCTTGCCGAGATGGCATTTGCTCCATATGTGTACTCAGAAAACATCATCGGGATAATTTTGACAAACGTGCCTCTTGGCATGCTTCAGCCCCTTTGCAGCTTGTGCACAGTGATTTATGTGGTCCACTTCCTGTTGTCTCTTTCTCTGGTTGCAAGTACTTAAATTTCATTGATAATTTTTCCAGATGCACTTGGTTATACTTCTTAAAACTCAAGAAGTTTTTAACATATTCTTGGCCTTTAAGGCTTTGTTGAGAAACAATCTGGACATCAAATTCTCAAGTTAAGATCAGACAATGGAGGAGAAAATGTTAAAAACAAATTTATCAACTTCTGCACTGAGCATGGCATTTAATTGCAACATACTGTTCCTTATACTCCACAACAAAATGGTGTAGCTGAAAGGAAGAATCGCACCTTAAAAGAAATGGTTAATTGTATGCTTCAATCTAAAGGACTTAGTCCCAATTTTTTGGGCAGAAGCAATTAACTGTGCAAATTACATAGTAAATCACACTCCTACTAAGGTTTTAAAGAATATAACTCCAGAAGAAGCTTGGAGCTCAATCAAACCAGATGTAAGTCACTTTCATGTTTTTGGAAGTGATGCTTGGGCCCATATTCCAGATGTGAAACATAAAGCCTTTGAACCTAAGAGTGAAAAATGCATTTTTGTTGGATATTCTGAAGATGTCAAAGGATATAGACTTCTTCAACCAAAATCCAAAGTTATAATCATTAGAAGAGATGTAAAATTTGATGAAAAAATATCAGCTTGCGAACCTAGTTCGGCGGGTGTACCACCTTTGGCCTGCGAGCCTGATTCGGCATATGTGCCACCTCTCTCTCTCTCTCTTCTATTTTTAATTGCATACCTTCTAGTTCAGATGACGACAACGAGGATGACAATCCTTCTTTCCCTCTTGAAATTATTCCCTTTACTCCACAACTTCCAAGATGGGTTCACTCTACTCGGAATGTAGCAGGTTCTATTGTAGGTGACCCTGCCGATCGACAACGTACACGTTCTTAGTTCGAAAGAGCCTCTTCCTTATTGGCTCAAGTTCCAGAAAATCCTGATCTAGAAACCTTTGAAGAAGCCTCCGGTCATCCAAATTGGGATGAAGCTATGAATGAACAATATCGTTCCTTATTGGCGAATGATACTTGGGATCTTGTTCCTCTTCCAAAAGGAAGAAAACTTGTCAGATGCAGATGGGTTTACAAAACAAAGTTTGAACCAGATGGAAAAGTGGATAGAGATAAAGCTTGTCTTATCGCTAAAGGATTTTCACAAGTTGAAGGCATTGACTATACTGAAACCTTCTCCCCTGTTGCCAAAATAAATTCTATCTGCCTTGTTCTTTCCCTTGCTGCCTCTTTTAAATGGGAAGTCCATTAGATGGATGTTAAATGTGCCTTCTTACTGTTGAGTCCCAAACTTGCATCTTTCCTATACACCTTTATAGACTTTTTCCATTTACCTGGACCTCCTAAGTCATCAACATCATTGCATATTAATCATAAAAGAGCATTTAAAGTGGTTTTTAACTATGTTTTGTGTCTGACGTTTGAATTAGATTTTTGCTCATTGAGCTGCGGAATCTTGTCACTTTCCGCAGTTGCTTCAACTTTCCGCAGCCATTTTGTTAAAGTCTATATTGCAAGTGTCTTCAGGCAAATCAAGCCACATGGGCAAGTTGGAAATGACATGGACATGGACCGAGTCCTACTAGCTCAGTCGAATTCACCAAAGAAGGTCGTGGTCAAAGGTAGTCAAGCGGTGGTCAACCTAAGAGTCCTACGGTGACAGAACTTCGTTTTTCACCACGTGAAGACTTGCGTGGCCATTCCTAAATCTCAGGGGACATATCAACACCTGTGGACTACTCTATAAGCTGAATCCAACGACCACCCTCCATAGATTTAATCTTCACGGCAGCCATAATGCTAGATTTCTGGACGTGGTTGTTCACGTGTCTTTTATCAGCGTAGATTGTAGGAAATTAGTTATGTCATCCTCTGTTATAAATAATGCGTTCTCATACGCATAGTAGTTAGCTTCTGTAATGTAATTTTGCTAAAAAGAAAGCCCACTGTGCCATGACATTATTTCCTTGTTATGACTGCGTTTTGAATACATGAGAAGACTCTGTTCATAAGCATAATTCATGGTTGATAGTTGTTGCCCGAGGATTGTGCAGAGGGCCCCTGCACACGCCGAGGTTTTGTTTATTGCTGTATAGTTTCATGCTTCATTTCCTTACGTTCATTATGCCATAGTTATTCACGTGTATATATTACATCTCTTATGATATTAACGTTTTATTTCTGTCCATAATTTTTCATGCTTTATACTGCTGTTAACTGATCAGTGTCTTTGTTCCAGATTACAGTAGGCAGCTCGGGCATTTGCATATAGTTTTACAATGACTAATGACATGGAATCAGTCTTGTCCTTCTGCTGATTTAATTTTCTTAGCTTTTAATTCCAGCACTGTTTTATTTATTTCAATTTTGTACATTTGCTTTATTAGTTAGATTAGATATTAAATTGCTCATGTCATTATCAATTACCTCTGAAAGCCATAGCGAGACTAATGGTGAGGGATTGAAGTATGAGTGTGTAATTTGATATTAGTTTATTTTTCTGCAAATTAGATATCAGATTACTCAAGTTGTTTATGATTACCTCTGAAATCCATAGCGAGACTAATGGTGGGGGGTCAGAATATGAATTGATGTAATTTCTTTGAGCACAGTTTCTTTTGTATTTAGACAGCAGCAAGGGTAATGGGTTTCATGATCAATAGTTCACTGTTTGTTTGACTAGTATAGTGGCACATTTTCATTTTCTTTTAAGAATTAATTTTGTTATTGCATGTTTTAAAACTCTCTTGAAGTTTGAAGTTTGGGAAATCATTATAAAGGACATCATTGCCTTGAACATTTATATCCATACTTGTCTTTTAGAATTTCCATCTCACATTAGGAAACCAACCAAGATAAAACCCCCAAGATAAATAAAAAACCCAAAAACGACAAAAAGTAAGAGATAGGTTATCTTGCACATATAGTGCGCCACACTTCGTCAGCTTACGAATCTCGGATTGACAAATTAATGTAGCAATTTAGGACACACTAAATTGACCAAACACTTACATGGAGATTTGCATGAAGAAATCTACATGGAACAACCCCCTGGCTTTATCCAAAACGACTCTAGCCTTGTTTGTTTCCTTAGGAAGTCTCTCTATGGTCTCAAACAAGCTCCTCGGGCTTGGTATGCCAAAATGGATAGATTTCTATTAGATAATGGCTTTTCTAGGTGTCATTATGACAACACTATCTACACCAAGAAAGTGGGTAAGTTCTTCATCATCCTTGTTCTTTAT